>JARGYV010084416.1:4788-16545 GCA_029532675.1 Ornithodoros moubata
AAAAAAAAAAAAAAAAAAAAAAGAAAAAGAAAGAAAAGCAAAAATACACACACAGCAAATATAAATATGTTTACAGCAATGAGCGAAGTGTCGCACAACATTAGCCAAATTTTTGCACTCCAACACAGCCCTGCTCTGTTACTACAAGCAGTTTATTCAATCACATGCACCTACTGAAACCTTTCTACCGCGTGCAACAAGGACCTCATTTGCATGTATGAGCTAAAATCACTGCTCTTGCATAAGAGCCGAGAGTGTTTGCTGTCGTGCCCGCTACTGCTAAAGAGAGAAACATAGGAAAGTCCTTCAAGGCCCCTTTTATGCTTACATTTATCAACATGCCTATAGCACCATATGTGTCTTACCAATTAACTCTGGGTCAGAAGAATCTGGGGACACATCCTCATCTGCATCTGCTTCCCCAAAGAGCTGACTGGAAAACAGAATGACCGTGAATTACATATTCTTGTTCATATTTGTTCACTTTAACAGCAGTAAGTGTCATATAACAAAAGTAACCATGAAGAAAAAAATCTAGCAAACTGGTAAACTACTTGCAAACCTTAAAATCGAAAAGTACAGTACTTACTTAAATAAGTGTTTTGCCCACACAATGCAGTGTATAGGCTCTGATGGTGTATTTCGAATTGTACATCCTGGATAAGTTTTCTGTGCAGGCTTAGGCTGACATTCGTAGCACTCAGTGACATTCTGTAATTGCAATATTTCAAAAGTTTCACCCAGGAGACACTAAGAAGACGTCAGCAGGGAAATAAAAACATGATTCCACTTAACTGGCCAGACTCCCTCAAAGCAGTAATACTTACATAACATGACTAAAATGATTAGCAGAATTTCATTAAAATGCACAACTTTTCCTTGACCTGGTTCACATAATGATCAAAAACTTATGCTGCCCTAAAGTTTCACAAATGTCTTTGAAGCCATCAAGGGTGACATATGAAGTGTGGCAGTGAATATCACAATCCCTTGGGATACCTCCATCTAAATATACATCCCAGGGGAAATGCTTGCAGAGTACCTTCGTGCAATCAATTTGTGAAAGACAAGAAAAAGTGAGACAGGTGAGCTAACCACACTGATTCACTAGCAAGAAGCCACACAATTGTGCTGCGACGCTCAAATAAGACAATGAAATCAGGAATATACTTCCAGCACTGTACCTCAAGAAAGTTGCCTTTTTAAATATATGTTAACACTTTCGAAATAATACCTCATGTTCTACTGCTCACCACATTGTATCACATGTTAGCAACTTTAGGACTTAGGCTAGGCCTGTGCAAAGCCAAAATTCAGTCAAATTGAATATAAAAATAAGGAAAAGGAAAAAAAGAATAAACAAATATTGCATCAAATATGGCATAATCACTGATATTTTTATTGCTGTTCTTTTGGTGCTTTATTCAATGATCGAAGTCTAGTACAAGTACGCAAACCAAAATAATAGGAATCTATATTCTGAAGTCTAAGTATACTCTCGTGATCAATAAACTCAATCTGCGCAGAATTACACAGATTGATCACAGGACTAAAATGGGTTGTGCTTAGATTAAATTGAGTGACTAATGGATTAATATGGGTGAGGAAACCTGTAGAAAGAATTATATCATAGCTACTGAATTCTAAGTAACTGCCTAAAAATGCATTCTATCAACTGGAAACTTTCAAGGTGATGCCAGGATCATAATATTCAGATCATATAAATTATTGTAAGAATCAAATTCAGTCTCATACTGATTTCATCCTCCCAAGAAGATCTCCTTCTGTTCATTCGACATCTTCTGCAATTTCGAACTCACAGAACTAGAAACTCATACGAACTCACAGGACTTCAAACTCATTCAAACTCAAACTCACATATTTTCCAGCCACTGGACTTCACTCAACTTCACATCACAGTCTGACGTGATGGTGAATGAAGTCCATGAAGTCAATCATGAATGAATTTGCCAACCTATGGGCCCCACCTCATGCCAGCTAAAGGTAAAATATGTTTTTCGACATCTGGAGAAACTTTTCACCCAAATCGGAGAGTAATCAGCTCCCTAAAGGTATATAAAAATAACCATGTAATACCAAAAACAACTGTCATCTGATACCCACACATTGGTCAATGTGGAGACCGCAGGTGTAGGGTGCTGTTTCGAAAGTGAGCAAGAACTGCGGATTTCTTTTCTAAACCCAGCCACAGCATGAATATATCTTTTTGGGTGCTGTATCGTGGGAAAGAAATATGCCACATAAAAAATAGACTTTTGCACTCTTGGATTTCTAAGAAGCAGTGCAACATGTTCATGATGCAATGAGATGCATTTATGCAAATGTCACAACCTCATGCAAGAAAACAGGATCTCACTATCACACACTGACACAGGAGTGAACACAATTCAAGAATATGGAAATATACCTACAAGTTTCTCTTGCATAATGTGTAGTAAATTGTAGTGTAGTTAAGTAATGAAAGTTGGAATAACTCATTATTTTACAGAACAGGGCTAAAACACACAAAGAACAGGAAAAAATAAACAGGGCACTGTACAACTGAGTAAGGTTATTTTTCTGCAACTAAATAGATCAATATGCCACCAATTGATATTCTGATAGTGTATAATAGTCAGGTAAAATCTTCAGAATGACACACAAATAATATGAAAACATACATGATGTATTTTCCCCTAATTACATTACAGACAAGCTTGAATATATGTTTAAAGCATACCTTAATAATGGGAGTCACTTGACCCAGGTACCCAGCAGTGCCACTCTCAATAAGCGTAACATTGGCAGCCAGACACATACGGTTCACATGGCTGCGAGCACCTAGTCATGAATTGTGTGTAAGTCACAGGGTAATTTAATTTTTAATCGACAAATGTCCGCTGGTTGTACTTTTTTCTTTCTGTGAAAAAAAAAAAAAAGTTATTCCATACATCAAAAGAAACAAAACGAGCCCACCCACAGGTCTGTTCAATGTTGTTTTTCAGATTGAAGGTACCTTCAAGTTTGTTCGAAAGTTATAGTACCACAAAGCTACCAGAATAATTAATAATAATTTTCGTATATTTTCATGAATTTGTCGTATGATAACTTTTGAAAGGTATGTGTCATGAAAATGTAATATTTCCCTGTGATATTATGTACAGCTCGGTACAATCTTTGATAGCACAACGCTTTATAGAGATTAAATTTTGCCTTGAAAAATTGCCAAAAATAGTAAATTGTTCATTTTTACGGCAATGTCTCGCCAGAATTGCACAAGCGCTAGTGCTCAGATATTAAACTTTTTAAACGATACAATAACACTTGCTCTATCACATTACATACTTGATACACAACAAATGCATTTCAATAAAAGCTGTAAAAAAGCAGTTGAGTGTACCAACCAATGCATACCAGCATGAGTACCAGTTAATAAGTTAAACATATAAATATGAGTTCAGACTTCTAAAGGTGACTTCTTGGATGACACGATTACTTGTTTTGGATCCTTAATTTGAATACAATAAGACAATTCTTGACAGCAGCTACCTTGCTTTTCGCATGTTTCTGTGGCCAATGCAGTGCCAAAAGCTCAAAGACAATAGGGTCTATAAAAAATCATAGTACCCATACCAATATAATAAGCAAAAGTTTCATTTCCTGTTACGTAAGGTCGATAACAGAAGAGCCTCCAAAAGCAAAATAAACTAATAAGAACTGGCCTTTTTGAGAAAAGTGCTTCTCAATATCATGATTTTTTGCTTTCCTTTTAGGACCACAGTGTAAAGTAGCGACTGAAGATACTAAAAAGTGTTTTATATGATATGAAAGAGCGAATATCAATCTGTCTTCTAAAACAATTTTCATAGACCTCCGAACAGCCATCCCCACGCAACCTGGGTACGAATCTGGGTTAAGAACGTGCAATTGAGCAATTTTCACAATTTCTCAATTAAAATTGTTTATCTCTGTAAAGCAGTTATTTTATTCTGGACCATCGACAACAACCCAATGTATCAAAGAAATATTGGCAGCTCCAGGAAACAAACTGTTAGTATGTTATGCCATGCCATTAAAAAAAAATGCTATAAGTAGCATTTTGACACTCTAAATGCTCAAGGTGCCTTCAGTCCGAAATGAACATTGCACAGACCTGTGGGCGGGCTCATTTTGTTTTTTCTGATGTGTGAAGTAGCGCATTTGGCAGACATTTGCCAATTTAGAATGAAATTACCTACAAGAAGGTGAAGTGAGAAGCAAAAAGATACATAAAACAAAAAAGGTGCAAAATGGCCTGCAATGTCTTTTTACAGAAGGGTGATTCTATTTCAACTGTGGCCTGTGGCAAGGTTTTCCGGACACCATCAGCGATTTTCCTAGAAAAGAACAGTGTCAGAACCTGACTGAACTGGAGAATTAAACAAGTATTTTCATTCTAGTTGCAGTAGTTCGTAAAAAAAGAGAAAAACACAAATAAAATGGCAAGTTTTCAGTCATGCTGATTTCTAAGTTAATTGTTTTATCAACAAATGCAGATAGAACATTGGAATTTCTTTGGAATTTCCAAACATGTTGGCTTATGAGGTATATTTATTGGTCCAACAGGCATTGTTTCATTATTAAGCTAAACAGCCACAGTTGTCATTTTCAGAGAAAGCTGCTCCCTTTTCATCGTTTGCCATGGCACTTCTGCACAAGGTATCGCAACAAGAACATATCATCCTATTAGGAAGAAAAGAGTTTTACAATCCAGTATAAAGTTCATAAATGTGAGAAGAAAAAAAAAAAATGCGGTACCAAAGCTTCAAACACCCCAAACTTCTGAGAAAATGCGATTTTTGGGTACCTATAGCTCAAAAACTTCTATCTTGTATTTCTTTCAACATTCACTAGTATGTGACACCACACACATGCCCTACATGTGCCCTACACATCCACAAATTTTTTTTTTTTTTCCAACCACAGGAATAGTTTAAGTCAACCAGACTTGCCAAACTTCCAAAAATCCCGTGCCAAACCTTACACCCCTGCGACAGCCCTTTCATCAAGTTGCAATGCCACTGTAGCAGATAGCAGCCGTGGAAAAGGTAAAAAATTTAGAGGACAGTGCCTCTGGCATGAGCCCAGCAATAAATTAAGTTCCTGTCTCGTTCTCGACTGGTGCAGTCGTTCCTGCTGCACCACGTTAGATATATATATATATATATACATATAATGGATCAGACAAGAAAACTACGTTAGACAATCGAGAGGAGCCTCAGGTTACTTTCATGTTAATGGCTGATGCTCAAAGTTTAGTGCCCTCCAACTATTACTGTGGGAAGATAAAAGCTCTAGTTTTTTTGTGAACCTAAAGAGCACAAGAAGGGTCACACAATACTGTTTTCTACAGAATGGCATTTTTCTTAACTCTCTAGCTTGCCATAGTAACCAACGAAAAATAAGCATTTTAATATAAAGCAAGATAATTTAAGCACCAAACAATGTCTGCAGGAACTATGCACACATCTCGTATGTGAACATGTCCAACATTTCCAGAAAAAATTCAATGCTCTGTCTGCACTCATTGGTAAAATATTCAATGAAGCATATCTGAAAACGTGCTCTCCCATTCTATTTTCTTTGCAACTTTTTTCTTTTTTTCTAAAGAATTACTGCAGCTAGGATGAAAACACTTGTTTAACTCTCCATTTGCATCAGGCTCTAACATTTTTTTTTTTTTTCGTCACAAAAATTGTTGACTGTGTCCGTACGACCTTACCTGAGTTGAAATGGAATCCCCCCAACACATGTTACTCAAAAACATGCATCACAAGAATACCAACATCACTGAGGGCTACAGAGCTACTGACAATGCTATATTTGCAAAACTAAAGTGTTAAGAAAAAAAAAAATTACTCTCATACAAGCCAATATACATCACCACTCTTCCCCATAGGCTTTGAGTGCCTTAATTTAGGGAAGCAGCCATCCCCTAAACAGGAATTTTGTTCAGTGCCTTACAAATCATCGCAACATCAATGAATTCAGAAATCAATGTCCATGCCTTCTATGAAAGGCCGACCCTAAATCCAACTTGCTAGAATAAACTAAAAACTAAGCAGGGAACTTTGCTCTTTTGACAACTGTAAGCCTGGTTTACCAGAACTCATCACGATTTAATGCGAGATCATAGGCACTTACCCCCACATCTATTCATAAACACTGATTAGTGCAAATCTTTTGTCACTACCCTTACTGATGAATGAATTAATCAATGAATGAAGAAAAAGGCAAGTGGAAACTCTGGTTTAGACTTCGCAACCAGGCCTTGAGAACTGAACTACAGGACAATTTTCTCATTTCTGTTTAAGTACTTTGATCTCATAACTTTGAAAGATGTAAGCGTCTCATTGTAGCAAGGGCTAATAGAATGAGCTGAGGAACAAGAGAATGGCATTTGCGTCCGACACTTCCTATTACCTGACTTCCTACAAATATGATGCTGAAGTGTGTACCTCTGTTGTCGAGTGCATTCAACACGATGGAAAATCTCTTGAAGAACTCCAATCCATATTCCGGTTTGATGACGCTGTCATGATGTGCTTTAATCTTAGCATCGGGATTAATCTTCTCGGCACTTTCTTTCGCTACCTAATACAAAGATGATATAAAGACGCTCAACCACAACTAAATCTAAATCAGGACGCACTTCAAGTACTAAGAAATAGTTACCAATGCTTTGGATTTTCCCACATGAGCCTTTCGAAATAGAAACTGTCTGTTCAAATTGCTCACATCTATGGTGTCTAAGTCGATCTGTAAAACGCAAAATATCTATTTAGTAGCGTTACCACGATCTGCATATGTTACCGGCACAAGTTACAAAGGTGCTCCGCAGGTCAGTTTCAGACATGAGCTTGCGTACCACTTCAATATCCTGAAAGCCTGCAAGGACCAAGTTCTTGAGAAGTTCACAGCCTATTCCACCAGCACCAACGACTAAAACCTTGCTACTTTTCACGCAGTTTACGAGTCCTTCGCCCGCCATGTTGCGAACTTCGCGCGAAACATCAAACTCTCACTGCCGTCACACCGTCACCACGCGTTATCTAGACCTGATACGGGAAAAGTGTGCAACTGCCATGATCAATTAAATATATTTAATTTTGTAAACAGTAACAACAACGTGCATTATTATTTTCTTATAAAAAAATCAACGATGTGTTGATGCCGCTTAGCGATTACGAGAATGTAGCGGTTGCTTCTTCTCACGGTTTTCGTTTCTTGTGATGTGTATGGGTGTACGATATATGATAGACGACAGTGCCTTCGATGGCGCCTATAGCTAGCCTGCTACCCCAGTGTGTCGCAGTTTGCATCCAGTGTGATGTGAATGTGATATAATGCGAGTGATTTCTGTAAGTCGTGTAAAGTAATTTAACTGCAGCACTTCTTGACGATGGCCATGGCAAAACAGGACGTCCAGGACTTCATTCAGGGAGTTTTCTCGCCTATGGTCGCCGTCTTGTGCAGTTCTCAGGCAGAAGACCTCTGTAAAAAGAACAATCTCTCTTTCGTTGAGCTACTACAGCCGTTTTGTCAGTCCATAGAAGGTTCGTTGTGTTACTTACTAATTTTCCGCCTACTGATCATGTAATTTTCGGGTTAGTAGGGCTTGTTTTGCTTTTTTACCGGCGTTTGCCTAATCTATTTTTTACGCTACTTTTCGCTCACTTTGATGTCATGAGCAGCACGGAGAGCGAACACGTTACGCCCTAAGAACATTTGATCCACATAGACGCCCACACATCCAAACGATTGGAGGGTGACCAGACCGACTACATGAGGCCGACTTCACATGCGTTTCTAACTTAATAGTTGCAGTTTGAAAGTTTGTTCAAGATATGGCTAACTGTAAGTCACACGACACAAGCTTATTTCGCAACCATGGTGCAGTGCAGTGCCCGTGTCAAATCGTATCGTGACAAAATCATTTAATCTGCACGCTGACTTCTTTTTATTGGTATCATGTACTAGCAGCCGTGAAACCGAAAACATAGAACAGACTGAGTCATTCGTTCATGCAGCTTATTATTTAGCTTGAAAAGACTCAACCCTCTGTGAAGCATGTGATAGACATTTTGTTCAGTACCAGCAGGATTGCAGTACAAAATTTTACCGTAAAAAGCTTATTGTGTATGTGATTATAGCTTTAATTTTCATCTACAAATGTTCTTTGAAACCTGCTTTACTCAGATTGTGTTCAGGTGCTCTGGATAGGCAGTCAGGTTGCATTGGCTGGCTACCCCACTTGAAGCCTGACCGAATTGACACACAAGAATATTGACATTGCCTTGGTCCACTTTCTGTAATGGTTTGAATTTGATTCTGTGGATTGCCTCACATCAGTGTAAATAACTGAACAATACCAATTGCACAAATGTAAACAGTGGAGACTCAAAAGCGTATGCTTGTACTCCAGCAGTCTGTCTCGGGCTGAGCGAGGAATCTTATGAAGACTTTGGAGGAGGAGGTGTTTCCTTTTTTTTTTTTTTTTCCAAAATGTTGCCAGAGGTAGGGGTTTCTGGTGGGTGGAGTTATATCGCAAATCCCCCTTTGCTCCATCTATGCCTATGCCACTACAGTGTACTATCTTCTGCATTTTTGCTTTGTGGTGTCCTGGATGTGGTCCTACACAATGTGCTTTTCTCCATTGTGTGCGTGTATAATTACAAATGCAGTGGTGTGTCTTGCATCTTTGCATACCATATGATCTCTGGTTTCTCACCTGATTGAGTTGTACATATGTAGTTACAGTGAAACCTCCAAGTGGCACTCAGGTACCAGTGTCAGCAAAGCTGCGGATTGCTGTCAAGGACCTCCATAATCCCGTTCCTCACTTGGCTGTATCGAAGAAGCTTCTGAACGACTCTGTAGCAAACGTGCAACCAGATTTGGATGACCAGTCGGCTTTGACCAACATCAGAGTGGGCTGTTATAACCTGCAAGTTTCCAGTATGTGAATGCCAATTTGGTAGGATTTTGTAAAAACAAATCAATCAGAATGACAAGCTGTCCACTTCGGTTTGCTGACCTAAGAGACTCGTTATCAGGGCAAACCTCTCTTAGGATCTTCATTATGCCAACTAGATAGAGAAAATCATATGTTGCCAGTATTCTTCAGGTTAATGACATGTCCTTTGAAACATTGTCCATTTCAGTTTTTCTTCGGTCTCAAACATTGGGCAGATTTACAGAGAACTGATTCATTGCTTTCGTCTCACATTTATGGTGACAGGTTCATAATTTCTAATCAATTGATTGCTTATTATCTCTAGGTTCTACTCCATGGTTTACCTCATATCGGGATGTATTCTTCCAAGTTATGCCTCCTTTAGAGCACGACTTCACACGGCATTTCCTGGCTTGTATCCTTTTCTGCCTTAACTTCATTTCATCTTAGACAAAACATTGAGTCATAAAGTTGTTCCTTTTCGTGTCTCAGCGGGAACCTAACTGAATTATTTTATTTATTGCAAAAGGCAAACAGGTCAAAAAGCAACTTATATATTTTTGGGGGGTCTAGATGGTTATCTTTGTTTGCTTTGTAGCTAAGCATGATTTTCATAAGCTCTTCCTGTTGCTTTCTGAGGGAATGGACAACCATGCAAAACATTGGAATGCTAATAGCAGAATAATTGTATGATTTCTCTTAACAATAAAGATTATAAGAGCAGACAGAACCTACACCCACAAATCTCAAGTTACTTTGCAAAGTTGGATCCAATTGCACTGTCTGCAAAATATCTTTAAAAAATCAACTGCTCTATCTTATATCCTTTGCAGTAACAAGTGTAAGCTAAGTCAAAGAATTATTAAGTGGAGCTGCACCTTGTTCTCCCCTAATGTGCCTCCCCCCTTCACTTCCAGTTATTACGCACCACAATCAAGAGCACATTATGACATCACACGAAGGAATGAAGATGTACATAATATACAACATGTCACATTATTGCCTCAGTATATAACGAGCATAAATGTTTTGATGGTGCAATCCTTTCCCTAATTTTCCGTCATAATAAAATTTGAGTAGTTGTGCAACCTGTTGGGTACATGAAATTAAGATATATGCAAGGATATTGGGAAGCAGACACTTTTGAAAAATATCTGTTAAGCCAATCAGCTGCCACTTCAGTGTTCTGTCTTACAGTATTGGATGGTAGAGCGGGGCACCATTCTCCATGCTTCTCACCTCGTCATGATGTTCATAGAGGTTAAGTGTTGCAGTGAAGATATGAAATTGATGCGAATATGGAATTACTGGTAATAAAGCGCATAGCTCAACTTTAATGAGATTCAACCAGGATGCGGGTCCCAGACCTAAATATTGTTCAAATCTTTTTACCTTGAGGTGATGTACAGCTTCGAACAGTTAATGATGTCACAGCTCCAGCCTGCTCAGCTAGTGTACAGTCACCCTGGTGGAATGTGGGGATAATAAAAAGGTGATGCACTTTGCAATCACACACACCAGCACTCTCACATCTTTATTCCTTTCATATTATGATTGCTACCATACTCATATTCCACCAGGGTGCTGTGCATGTGTTCTGCTGGGCAGAGCTTTCGTGTAATGAATTCTGGTTGAAGGTATACACTTGATCATCAATAGATGCTGAAGCAGATTTGGGTTCCTGTGTAGGTATTTAAACCAGTGCTTCACTTTGCCAGTAACTGTAGTGGTGTGGTTAAATGTAGAAAATTTTTCTGGGAATCAGTCTGCGCATAACAAGAGGAGTCTGGCTGGTAATTACAGAAGCATGGTTTCTTAGATTTTCTGAAGTTATTTGCGTGCATTTAGAAATATTCAGTAACAAAGCTACATTTTACACCAGGTGCTTGTTGTGCCCCCAGAAAACAGCTTCAGGGGAAAACGTCCAGGTCTAAACTGAACTATTATATGGTTGGACACGTACACATTTGGGGTAGATCCAGTTTTGCCAGAATTCGGGCTAAGGCTGATTCCTGTGTGAACTCCGATCAGCACTAACCATGCATTAACCTTGAAAGAATCAGTCATAATCATTGTAGTGCTTTCATAGTTGCACAAATTTATCTTTATTTGATTACTGCATGTTGTGTGTGTATGGTTGCAAGGTGTTTGTTCCAGAAGAACACAAGTTTTGGAATCATAAGGGCCCTAAAGTGGAAGCAAACTATGTAGATAGATGCAGGAACAGAATAGCCTGATAACACAAGAATACATTCATATCAGAAGACTTCATTCTGAATTACAACTTTGAGACTAGCACATGATTTGCACCCCTACAGACTGTGAAAAAGCATTTAAACTGGGGAAGTCTAACACTAACCCAATTTATAAGAGAAACATAAGTGACTGACTGAATCAAAAACTTCGGTGGTACCCAAAAAATCTGCATCACTGTCATAAAAGGCTGCTGAGAAAATCATGCCAAAGTATACAGCATGTTCTTTGTGTGTGTGTGTGTGTGTGTTTGTTTAATTCAGATTTTTTCATTTAAAAAGTAGTGTACTTCTGTCTGTCTTGTACCTAAATTTTATGAAGGAACTTTTCAATTTTTGTGGAAAATTTCTTTGAGTTGTTATTCCTGACCCTTCTGTAGGTATATTTGTAGTAGCTTCTAGTCAGCCATCACCGCAAGAGGAGATACAGCGCTTGGCACAAAGTCAACATAACTTCCAACTAAACGGAAGTCATCACTCTCGTTGGTTCTTTCCTCATGTACTGAAATA
>JARGYV010084420.1:0-13233 GCA_029532675.1 Ornithodoros moubata
CACTTGCTAACGTCTGGAACTGAAAAGAGCGCAAGTGGCTCGGTTCATAATGGGAATGGCACGCAAGGGCAGCTGCAAAGGCTAGCAACCGCGAATGTACAGCTCCTCCTGTCAGATGGAGAGAGCGCTGTTAACCACGCCGTGCTGTTAACCACGCATAGTCCAGTGTTAACCACGCGAAGCATTGGGAGTGTCAAAGGCCCATTGGTCAAAAATACACCGGACAGGCGGAAGCACTTAGGCCGGACAAAATTAAGAGCATGAATAGCGTTTTTCTGTGTGGTAGTTTTTTTATATATGTACATCCTTTTTTTGCGTTAGGGCCACGAAACAACTGTGGTTGCATCAGTCATTATATTTGTATTATGTTTCTTAGTTGTATGCCTCATTTCTGATTATAATTGTCCTTAATCCATCCGGAGTCTACAAAGCGCACCGCTGTAACCTGTGCGCCCGCACCTGTTTTGGAGTAAAAATACCGTGTATTACCATATTGTGGCTGAAATCTAAATATATCCTAGGTTTCGAATGCACAATGACTAAAACAAAAATCATCGTTGCACTGATTCAATTTCAGGGTGTACTCGCTACTGGTCCCATGTCGTGAATACGTCATAATGTTCGCATTATGGCGTATTCACTTTCGTTTTGCTGGAGTTTCGCTCCTGAAGCACGATTAGGCATAGCTACCATTAGTTTGAGCCAAGAGTTCCGATTAGGTTTTACAGCTGGCTTCATAACTGTATTTCTGATTCTCTTTCGTACGTGATACATGCGCTTTAAAGAGTATGCCTGTAATACCTTCAACGTCGGGCAGTTCCAGAGATGGCGGTGGCTGAACGTGGCCTGCATGGGATATTCCCCAAACGTTCACTTTTCCGTTCTGGTTCTTGTAGATTTCGTACATGAATTCGTCATAGAACTCTATCGAGCCTGGATTACCTGCATTGAAAAACATAGAATGAGATGCCCGCAACACGTGTGACAAGAGGGAAGGAATTGTGGCTACATTCATATCGAGCACCGGCACAAGTCGTCGTCAATGATAACCTCCGACGAGAGACAAATTTTTGGCTTTCCTCATTGGATTAGGGGTGATCGTTGCTGTACGCGAAACGCCTTTAGTCAATTCCGTTCTAGGTATATCGTCGATGGCGTTGGTTCCTTTTTATTTGGCTCTTTTCTCTTCCTTCAGTTTCTGCCAGACTGACGCTTCAAGATATAGAGGAAAATATATTTTACGGGTGTCGTCGCCCGAGCCAGTGTAAATAAACAGTTGTTTCCTCCCCTTCTTTCGTGGGAATCGACCCAGGTCATTGGCATAAGTTGACGGCCAGCGCAGGAGCCAACTTCTGCCAATAGGGTACTCCACCTATAGCAAGGTCAAGAACTGTCCTTTAACTTCTACAATTGCATTGTGCAACGAGACAATGCTATCGTTTTGCTCGAGCACTTTGCACCCTGCTCCGTATCATGCGGGACAAGCCCACATTATCTCTGCCACAAATTCTCCCTTTTCTAGTGCCATGTCTTCTAGACGTCTGGCACCAGTTCTAGTCACTAGGTGTCACCGAACACGGGCCTTGCATTTTTAACGTGACAGGGTGCAATGTCTAAAACGCTGGTGACGAAGTCATCAAAGAATCGATGCTTGGTTTCACATTGTGTAGCAGGGAGAAAGAAGTGACGTCATGCAATTGAAAGGAAAAATACGGATCGCTGGCAGTGATATGGAGTCGGAACCGTATGGCACGTACGTCTATCATAAAAAGTAAACTGAGATAATCTTTTCGCATTTCACGTGAGCCGGGAAGAAGCACAATCTGTATGCGGCTGCTATATCGGCTGCTTCTGGCCTGAGGCATTTAGCTTCAACGTCTAAACCTAAAGATACCGACCTAGGTGTTGCCTGAATAAAATTACAGTTAATATAAAAGCGTAAAACTGAAATATTCTCACAGCATGTGTAGCTCCGCGTTGCGTATGTTACGACATTATTTCCTCTTCAAGGCTCACTGCCTTGTTTATCGCCTACGAAATGCGTTGCGCAACAGCTGCCTCGGAAATTCCTTTGTCTTCCTTAGACATAACAGGTGGCTGCCTCTTTCGCTCGTAAGTGATTTTCATTGCGACGAGACAATTACATTGCTTGAAGGGGGAGGAGAATTGTAATTTCAGAAATGTCGACATTTGGACGAATTGTGTGGCCTGTCGCGGTATACAAGAAAAACAAATAAAGCACTAATCTCTGAACTAGGCACAGAAAAATTAAAACACAAGTACAGCGATGTTAAAAGGTGAGCGTTTTGTTTGTTTTTCTTTGTATCTATGTTTGCCTTCGGCGCGCTGTGCGTGTCTGCGTCTAGTTCCTTTTATTAGCGTTTTAGCAAATTGTTCAGACGGCCCACGAGAAAGCCTCGGTACATGCAAGGTCTAAAAAAAGACATGCCATGAAACAATCCTCATCCTTAGTCTGAGGACGTGTGCGCGCAATGAATATCCAAGGTCAGTGTTGAGAGGACCGTCGCCACTTCCCTGTGTTTATTCCATCATCACGGGCGTTTATCCAAATAAAATCGCGTTCCCGTCCGCACTTTGTTTTTCTGTTCCTCCTGCCCGCACGAGGAGCACCTCTCTGCGCTGCACTAGTCCTTAATTGGAACTTCGCAAACGATATGAAGCGTCCGCTTCATAAAATTATGATTGTTCGGGTGCGATTGTGTGCAATCATTCGGACAGTTGTATACTGTTTATGGTCGTTGTTTCTAGCCAGTCGCGAAGATATCTCACGGAGTCTTTTGTGATATGTTAAACAGTTTGTAGATCAGCATTTGTTGTTGTGTGCCCCTTCCCTGTTCCGAAGATGAGCAGAAATAACCGGTCTCTGGACCACGTCCAAAACACGGTGGAAAGGGTAGAACCTCTCAGCTGGGACTTTCGTGACCCCCCGCCGCCGTGTATGCGTATCGACGCATTCCGACGCACTTTGCACAATTTCTAAAAGTCTGGGCATGCTGTCCGATGGGGCCCCATTTCTTCTCGGATTGTGTCTGCACCGAAACCCCTTTTGCCGTATCAGTGGATAATTGGCTCCTATAACGTCACTGGTGATGACAGAGGGCTCTGAAGGAAGCTGTAGTAATCGGAGAATACATATACAAACGTTCCCCACGGGGCAGGTCAGATCCTAGACGTCCCTGGATAGCGCACCAATCAGCAAGCAACGAAAGTATCGTTTTCGCAACAGACAAACAACGAGCTTCACCACGATGTTCACGGGTTTCATCTACGTAAAAATACGTCATCATAGGCTATCCAGAATATATACCCAGAATAATATTTGCAAAGATTATCCCACTTTTCCCCCTGCAAATTAACTGCCCTAGGAAAACGAGCCCCTTGTATAGTATTATGTACATATCCAAGGACAGCTTCGCTGGAGGCACCCGGAAGGCATACGGCGATGTGACCTCGTTTCCGCGCTCTGACCTCCCTCTCAAAATTATTTTATTCGATACTGTCTTTTGCACATATCAAGCTAAAAATGCACCAAGTGAGATAAAGGAAGTTAATCCTCTAAATCCCGGTATATCTGTCCACGCGAGGTTGATCTCACGTCCACTCGTAGTGTTACTGCAACGCGTGACGGCTCTTGGTGCCAGATAACACATTGCATAACATTACATAACATTATCAAGCATGCATGCGATTGCCATACTGCGTCCCATTGCCTGAATCAACTCATCTCACAGTGTAATACCATACAGTACGGGGAAATACAGAGGATATGATTAAAAGTGGGCCCAATTCAGCGTACAAAAGTGCCTTGTCATCTGT
Source organism: Ornithodoros moubata (assembly GCA_029532675.1). Classification (NCBI taxonomy): domain Eukaryota; kingdom Metazoa; phylum Arthropoda; class Arachnida; order Ixodida; family Argasidae; genus Ornithodoros; species Ornithodoros moubata. Next base: position 3,838 of record JARGYV010084420.1, read on the forward strand.
TGCATAATGTTCGGCAGGAGTTTCACCACCTGTCTCCTTGTGTTTGATGTCGTTTACGTAAAAAAGCCGAACCCGTCCCATAATAAGTTCTGCTACTCCTACAATAAACAACCCCCTTACATATCGCAAAATCAAACAAAAACATAGCGGCGTCTGATTTTTCCGTGTTTCCTTGTTTTGCTCCATTTTCGCCCTCCAGCGACGCGACAAGCTTCGCATGAAGCCCACCCGGAAGTTCACGAAATTAGGTAATCGATTCACCTTCTTGTTTCTTACTCTCCGAGGCTGATTGTCTTCGCTCCGCCGTTACATGGAGTGGTCGTTCTGTTACAAAGTGATTTATACCGTATTTTTATGCTTATAACCTGCGGCATTTACGTTACAAGAAAGTATATATATAATGGAAAGCTGTTCGCATCAACTGTGGATGCGCGTAACTTGCTGAAGCTTTCTCCCCAAAGAAAACGTTCCTATAAGATGATCGGCCCCGCAGCTGTGTGCCGAAGAGGAAAAGTGCGCTTCAGAAGCGACGAGTGACACGTTCAGAACGCAAAGCAAACACAGGGAGAGCCATAGCGTAATACACATACGGAAAACGCGGACTTTGACATGATACTGTGCATACTGTAACAACCGACTGTTTTTTCCTTTTTATCGGATATCCGGAAAGACTGGTAAACCACTCCGGCCCTAACAGTAGCGTAGGAAAAGACAATCATAAATTAAACTTGTAAATATATAACGTTATGTATAGTGTTAAGGTACTAAACTTTATGGGAAAACTGTGCGAACCCATATGTGCGCTCGGAGGCTGGCCGAGCTCCCTGGCCGAGAGGTAGCAGTACCTAAGAGTCACCTAAGATGAGAAGATTCTCGTCGGCGTTCATACAGCCCCGTTCTTTGGCGAGACACGTACCTGGGAACTGGGGTATTCGGTGCCGGAAGGTGAATCCGCTATCTCTTTCTGACTCAACAAACACACCAACATTTACAGATGAAACTTCGCGATGCAAGACATAATCATGGTCGCTTTCCGATTTACATGCGCGCACCTCCCCAATAAACAGTAAGAACTTATCCCTTCGGCCCGTTCCACATCAGCGCACGCATAAAACTCAAGCAAGATCATCAGGAAGGACAAAATACCGCGTGAAGAGTCGCGGTACAGGTGATGTGTGAGAAGATGTGTCACACAGACGGATACACCCGTCCATAACGTGCCCGAGCGGGCAAATCGTTGCACATTGCACGTGTGCTGCGAGCAGTGTTGCGCAAATCTATTCCACAGCTCCGATATATATAATACACTCCCAACAACCTTTCTTTGTGAAATGCATGAAACTTCTCTAAGCTGATTGTTATGAACTCCGGAGGTGAATTTTCAAATGTGCATTGACAGAGCTATGGGACGGTACAAACCGGGGACGGTCACTGTATACGGGCTTGCTGAGGGCTCTCGCCGCTTGCGGACTGACTCTTCGAAATCAAGGCGAGTGTCAGGTCAATTTCTACTGGGACTGTACGACTGTATCTGATACTCTTAAGATTGTACACCTTTTCCGAAGTTTCAGGAGTGTAGGTCAACATTGTTATGCATGTACCAACAGCAGTCCCTGTATGAGAGTTGTTACCACATGTGGAAGATCAAAGGGTACAAAGGGTATATAGTACACATATTTGCTAACACTACGTTCCTTTTGTGACATTTGAAGTAACAGCGCCTACAAAAAGAAATTGCGATAATGTGTCTCCAGATGTGGTGATAGGTTCCAGTCTAATGAAACATATCCTTAGATAGCGCAAAGCTATTAGAAGTAGCGTCTGGACCAACGACTGGATGGCTGCTTTTAATACACGCACAGGATACAGTTTCGACAGAACTATTAACGACTTAGTTACTGAGTTAAACAATGGGACAACGCCGATTAGGTTTAATATCTTAAGTAAAGCTCTACCGGATTGAGACCGACAGAAACGAAGCAGTGTTTTTGTATTTATTCTTATGTGTATACATATTCATTTTCGGAGAACTGCGCATGCCGCACCTACAAAGCGAACGTAACCTGGAATTAAATTACTCGTTACGCGCTGGCATTCGATTACCCGCAATTACATTTCGAGTGATAAGATAACGATCTGAACGAAGTGAACGATCCAGACTAAATAGATCACGAAGTTTCCGCTCCGAAAGACTTTTATACGGACTAAAAGAGTGACTTTCAAAAGACAGATCAGACAGATATGAAACATTCCGACAGTGACGACTTTGTTCGTTCTGGTGTACGAAATAACCACGGTTTTGGTTGATGGGAGGTCTTTCCATGAAGGTCCCGGGCAAGAAGTTGCCTCAGGAAGGGAACTTCGAGTTCGGTAATCTTGCTGCATTCGTCCCAGAAGTTCTCTCGAAGGTGCAGCTGTTTGGTACGCTTGTCGACATCCCGAGAGACTTCAGTCATATCATGCGTTCATTTCCTATAAAGAGTTTGCGAACGCGCTAGCTCCCTATCAGAGACGTAGTCGAGCATTGGTTTCCGGAAAAGTTCCTGTAGCCATATCGAACGACAACAAATTCAAAAAGGGAAAGAGGTGTGTATGCCGCGAAAAGAAAGAAAGGGAGAAGATTCAAATTCGTGCGCTTCTTCAAGACCCTCATGCACACGGTCTCTTCGATTCGCTTGCACTCGATTTGAGTGCCCCGTGCACTTCGTTCTTTGTTTTGCGAAAAAATTCACAGTTTGCCTTGCTGTCACGTTTGCTGAAGTGCCAGTGTCCAGACGTGCTCACGCGCGGCGCGTATTAAAAATCACAAGAAATGAATAGTTCTCAGGATTAACCCAAAGCCACTGATGAAAACTGTGTCACCAATGTGACTGTAGCACGTTCCCCAGTCAGTTTCCGATGACAGAAGTGACGGGCTTCCCATGGGTAGCGAAGCCGGCGAAGAAAATTAAATTCTGCTATTCTGTATTTCGTCCCCATTTGTGTGTGTTACTACCACAGAACATCTATTCTTATCAGACTGCCATCATGTTTCATTTTCTAAAATTGTGGCGAATACATGCCCCTGTCCAGGGGCTGCCCTACTTGGCTGTGCATACACGGGTGAGGCACGTAATCGTTTATTTTTATCACCTTACACTTTCATTCTATTGACCAGTGCATGCAAAGAAAAAAAAAAATATATGACACACTAAGCACGCTGGATCTATACTTTTTGCAGTTATGGTGCAAGGTGTTCTGTCCACAGCTCTCAACACGGAAACAGCACTCTTGCCATCATTAAATCACGAGTTTGCATTTCTTACAGCGCCTTCCATCAGGTTCCTCAAATGCACCGAGGTAAAGAACCCCTGGCATCTACATCTGCTCGGCTGCTCTTTCGTTCGTCTTATACAAAATCTTCACTTTACAGGACGTTCCTATGGAAGTAAAGTCGACCCAAATTTCTTAGTATTTCGTAATATTTACATAAGATGTGCACAGAACGGCCTTGACGATCTCGACCAGTGAACGCTCAGCAACAAGCCGTGTCGCATATATATAGCGGTACTTGCGATCATCTCCAACAGAGACAACGAACTGACGTACCAGGGAGGACGATGACAAGTGGTCGTGCGCTGTCCTCATGCTGCAACCAACTTTTGCTGTAGCAGATGACTTTCGTCGGGACCTTCATGACAGACACAAACCCACATGGGGAGCGTCGCTTGACGTCCTCCATGGCGTGCCGTACTCACGATCGCGCAACTTGCTCTGACGGCTCTACCGCTCTCCTACAGCTGCATGCCAAGAGCGGGGGAGAGTGAGCAATACATCTCCCGCCCACAGTTCGCCGTTCGCGGCCTCTGATGACATAACTGCGAAGTGTCGCGTGCCTCGCGTACCGCGGTCTGTTCGCGACGCTTTCTAATCTTTTCTCCTTTGTTTACTTTGCTCTTCTACACCGCTATGCAACTATTCCCCATACAAAAGAAAATAAGAAGGAGATTCGAGTGTTACAGAAGATTGATTATATCACTAAGATTGGTTAGCATAGCTACATTATATTTACGAGTAAAGGACATAAAGTGGCGTTAAATTCCATCGCGTTACTGCATGTGCGGGGTGTTTATTTTACTTTCGTTTTGTTAAAGAGTAGCAAACTTTCTTCGGTGATTAGTCATAATTTCAATCACAACAGACGAATCGTTTGTGGGAGCGTGGTTGTGGTGGTGCAAGGCACATGCGGCGTTTAGCGAAGGAGGCTATCGGCCAGGATCGTGCTCATTCGGTCAGTAGGTATCACGGGTGCGTCCTGTCCCAAGGTCTATTGCTTTTTTTTTCTCCCTCTCTCTCTGCCAAGCACAGCGACCAAATAGATAAATAGTCATGTAGACTTCTTTGTTATCCTTCCTGTATTTTTTTTTTTTTTTGCTCTCTTTATACCTCCTTTTATATCTAGATGTATAAGGTATCTCCTGCATGAAGCCTTTAATATGCCTCTTTGTTTTTTATTATTATTATTTTTTCTTACTTTATGCTTAACTCTGCTCGTTTCTATTGCTCGCTTATCTTTTCTCCAAAAAGGAGAAGGAGAGAAAGGGAGAGAGAAGGAGAGAGGAGAGAGAGAGTTAAGCCAGCGAAGTGTTCAAAGGCTATCTAAAAATTACTATTGGACTGTTCAGTATGATTTTTTTACACGTATCTTCAGTGGCAAGCCATCCTCCTGCTGCTGTATCAGCACGTTGCAAGGTGGGGATCCGTGGTTTTGGATGACTTTGTAGCTGGTTCCCTGCGTGCGCCGGCGCACATCACAGCTGATATGATGTGTCTCAAACCTCTAGAAGAGTCTTCATGGGGAGGCACAGGTACGGAATGTGTCAAGCACGATTGAGCCTTTTAAAACATTGAAGATCTTGACAATAGGACGTATTTCTGGTCTGACAACTCTGTAGCAACACTCACATGTTCTACAGGTATATCGTTTCATACGAATCTGGCGGTGATTGAGTGGAACCCTTGAACTCACAGCTGCAGCTGTATCATTCCTTTCCACTTCGTTTTAGGATAAATCGTCTCACATATTTGCTCATGAACAGTGCTTGCTTATGAAACATGCCGTGCATATAGTAGTTGTGTGGCATGTTTTATCAGCATTTATTAGCCAACTTGGCTATAGCGAGTGAGTCAGTCGCACTCAACAACTACTGCCCTACTTGGGCTACGCGTCCGCTTATAAAGGAACGGCGGAAGCTTCTGGTAGCGTCGAGAGGCGCGCGTCATGCGCTGACAGTAGCGACGCTTCGTTGCCGGTGGTTTACCGAAGGAGCTAGAATGATCGTGATGTTGCTATCATAGGACGGGGCTCCACCGCTTGCCGTCGAAGGTCAGACTGTGATGGTTATCTGATAAGCTTCGCGGCAATATAAATCGGCATAATCAAAATTAGTCGCGGCGCAGCTGAGTGAGCCATTTATGCCATTCCTGCCACGTGGTGGTGATGTACCGTTATTTACTGAGCGGTGTACACCCCAATTTTGAAAATAAAAGCATTCCAGTGTAACCCAGATTATGACGTAGACAAAGAACTGCCGAAAAGGAGGTCTTTATTGCCGAAATTATTCACGTAGCGAAGAAACACTGACGCCAGGTGCATCACGACATTAGGTTATCGAAGGATTCCGATGAAAGCAGGTGCATCCGCCGAGCAGGCTGATACACCTGATCATACATCGATACACCTGATCCTTGCTCTGATATTAACGCGGCTCCCCGCCGTCGCGGTCCATATTGCGTTCTCTATTGCCAGCAACTATGTGTCTTTCCTGCGTCGCTTCTGTTTCGCGCCTCAAAGAATCCAATCCATTTACCAGCCAAACTGAGCCAGTTAGTTGACGCGATGGCGGTGACATTTGGATGTTGTATGCTTTTGTGTTCTTCTGTCTTGTTTTGGTTTCTTGCCACCTGTACACAGGGAAATTCTTTTCGGCAGTAGACACAGCAATTAAACCAGATGCGATAATATCAGGGAGAGAGTCATTTGAGCTGCCTGTGGAAAACAGCTTCGTGATCCGAAAAGAAACATTTGAGTCGCCTGTGGCACAGGAAACACCTTCGTGATCGCACTTTCATATTTGGAAGCAAGTAAGCTCATTCACAGTCGTAACTAACATTTCGTTCCGTCATATGCGATATGGGGCATGAATTATGCAGTGCTTCAGATGTGTAAATACACTGAATTCTGTCTACTTGATCATTACTGCACCTTGCACCGCTTAATCAGACTCTGTAATTAGCAAATTTGCTAATAAAACCTCTATGCCATCCACTGCATTTCATCACAGTGACATTCTATTTAAATGTATTGGCTGGCTGATTACTTTCCTTTTATCTGCAACATATGTGAAGTTCCGATTAGGTGATGATTTGTTGTGAGTGATTCCAGGTTGTTGTTGTTGTTGTTGTGAGTGACCCATTACCCGGTTTTTACATTCATACAACGTGACAGCCTTATAAAATATGTTCACAATCACCGTTATATGATTCTAATATGAAAGGTTTAGGGCCTGTCATGTCTGAACAGTTTACCCAAAATAAATGTTTACAATGTCGGTAACCTGTACTTGTTTTGCTGATGCAGTGGACCCACCAATAAGTCTTTTGAACGGGAATAACCCAGCACTAGACTTTCATATCGAACATCAAGAAAAGGCATTAGAAGACCTCGAGGAGGTGCGGGAAAAAGAACAGGAGGTAATGGTTTTCACATAATACTGCACCTATTGAATTAGGGGTCAGTTAAATAGTAGGTAGTTTGAAATAAACTTGCAAAATTGATTCCTGATGTACATTCGGTCACCAGCAGGATATGGGCAGAAAATTCTTGATTCATACGTAGCAATGTTAATTTAAGTTTTTTTTTTTTTTTCTATCTTGTAGCTTAAAGATGCTGTTGCCAATGAATTTGATGACTTTGGGGGCTTCTCTGATGATGATGACTACACCAGTGGACATAACACGGAAGAGTCTGGGTAATATTAATTTATTTTGCCTGGATCGACTAATGCTCATGGTAGCTCTTACTACAGGTTCCTTCAGCCACCACAAATGGGCTTTGTTGGGGCTGCTTCAACACCAATCACTGAAGGCCAGGTAACGAACATACTATTCACACATACATAATATAACATAACAAACTATTCACATACCAGAATTGTTGTTGTCAGTTGATTTTTTTTATGTTTTGCACGACCCCATTTAGTGATCCACATCTTGTGCAGTTTCACTATGGAGCTCCTTTGGAGTGGATCAGAATGCTGAATGTTTGGGAATCAGTGCTGCATTTAAATGCGTGCTTTCTCATTTTGGCGACAGGTGAACACCATCTGTTCATGAGCTGAAACCCAAAATTAAGCGTTAACATTGGTCCGAATGTCATGCAGTGCTAATGTTCATAAAGTGTCCTAGCAGAGTGTGTTTCTCTAAATGTGTTACAGTCAACTGCATGTAACATCTGTGTTGTGTATCGGGGTCCTCGTATTTAGGAATTCCCACTGTGTGTCGTTTCTGTCGGTGTCAGTAACAAGATTTTGTTTGACTTCTAATTTGTAAAGGAGTGCTGTAGCATAGGAGAAAGTACTGCTTTTGCAGCAGTTCCTCTGTGGTATAGGCTGTTCATAAATAAGCTCCCCCAGAACTCTAGATAATACTTCAAGAACATCTCCGTCAGTGAAATTAGGTCAGTGACTAATTCGAGGCTACTTAAATCTAATAATTTAAATTCAGGTATCACTATGCAGTATGTTCAGATATCTTGCAATCATCTGCACAATATTCCACAATGCAAGTTAGGGTACCATAATCACACAATATGAGCCGAAGGTTCCAACGATTTATCTATTTAACTCCTTTTAGAATTACCAGAAGATGCCATTCCAAGCAACCCCTGGGTACACAATGGCCATGCTCAGAAACAATCATCACATGATGACGGATGATGTGGCAAATGGGACACCTGCAGGTGGAGGTCATCACAATGTGAGGGATATGCTGGATGCTGTCCCTTTATCAGGAAGCCACAAAACTATCCACACCAATGGCTATGGTCATCGTCATCCTGCTGCATATGGTGGTGGAGGAGGTGACACTGGAAACTTAAGTGACGACCACAGGTCCCCACTAAGGACAGAGAGTGGAAGCAATAGTGCTAATGCAGGTTGGTCACCATTCAAGCCTTTGTCTTAAATCGGGAATATGTTAGCATCACATCATTTGCAAGTTGCTTGCATTTGCCGTAACTTTTGCATTTTCGTGTTAATTGTAGGGAAGAACCCAAGACGTAGACAAGGGGGGCCGGAATAAATTTTTCTGTCTGTGTGCTTGAGTACTTTTTAGCACAACCAAAATGCTATTGAAAAATCATATTACATCTGTCGTAGGTTAATGTAGTTAGTGTAGTTGTGATGAACTGTCTGATCCTGTGACTGTCTTCGTAACTAGCTGCCCATCTAGTTTGCCAACTTATCATGCAGGTTTCATAGGTTTCCATTCTGTCTGCCCTCTTGAGGTGAACAAACACAATACAAATAAAAACTGCAGTCGTGACAACCCAGCTGTAGTTTAAGGGTGAATAATGATGCCCGCTGATGCAAACTCTTACGCAGATCAGTATGTCCAACTTCAAGTGATGTATAAAGCCCGGATGCGAGAAATAGAAAGACTCTCACTGGAGTTGGAAAATGTGAAACAAACTGCTCAACTGGAAATCACATCTTTGCAGAAGGACCTGAGTGCTGCGCAGGGTGACTGCTACACTCTTCTTTCTTTACTTCCATGCTAGTGGTGTTGCATTGCATGACCCTTTATTATGCACATGCAGCTCAGCAAGAAAACCTTCTAGAAAACCTCAACCAGGCCCGTCAGGTGATTCAGGATAAGATCAGCGAAGGGGCTGAGCTGTCGGTCCGAGTTACCACTTTGGAGAGCCAGCTTGAGATTGAAAAGAGCCAAAGAGAAGAGGTACATGTGTGAACACATAACTGCAAGGCTTACAGCAGCAAATATATGTTATATCTGCAGGCTGTGCATAAGATGCAAGTGGCAGAGTCAACAATTAAAATGCTGCAAGAACAGTTGTCAGAGCTGAGCCAGTCTGAAGCTTTGTTGTGCATAAAGCGGGACTACGAAAATGTCATACGCAATATGAAGGAGAAGAACCATGAAGAACTGTACAGCTTAAACCAGCAGATTGCTCAGTTGAACAAGCAGCTGACATCCAAGGCAAGTGCAGAATGACACATGCCATAAGACATGCTAGGACATACCATAACTAAGGCCACCCATTTTCTGCTGCGGCATATCCTAAATTCTGCGGCAGGGGATCATGAATTCTGCATTTTTCCGTGGCACATGCTCAAC
>JARGYV010084429.1:9184-22133 GCA_029532675.1 Ornithodoros moubata
CTTTTTCATTAGGATCTTCATTCACAACGCGATAAGGGAAGCAAAGAACAATCAAGAATCTTTTTAGAACAAAAAAAAATAAATAAAAAAATCTCCCCCACGCAGCTCAGACCCGTCCGCCCATTTGCAGCTAGTGAAGCGACGAAGTTTCACTAAAATAATAATAACACTAATAATTTTCCACCTCCTGCCGCGAACGCTTCGTGTGGGCTTAGTTTCCTCTCGCCGTTGTATAATGACCTGAGCCCCTGCACTTCATATCTCAGCGTTGCTGGCGCGGACATGGCATAATAATACATGACGTAGCTAAGGACAGGAATGGGAATTCGTAAATTAAATCATCAGGAAGGCTGGTCTCATCAGCCCTCTGAACCTGCAACTGTGCTGTGAGTGGCGCTGCAGGACGTTGAAATTAGCTGTCCACAATGACTAAGGAACTGGAAAAACAGGAAACTCAAGAAATTAAAAAAAAAAAACAAGAAAATTGTTTTTGTTTTTGAGCAAGCTGTTCGTGTCCTATAATCTCTTGTGCATGACGTAGCGTTCCTGATCATGCTTGATTCAGCAACCAATACATTCGTCACACACTTTTTTTCTTTCTTTGAGAAACAAATTACCCAGGTGCTCGACAGGTGACACCTAGGTCAGCACTGATGCTACATCGCACATAATGGCGGACTATATGCGCTGATCCACGAATAGAGAAGCCGCCGTGAAATGTGGACAGAGCTGTCTTGCTGAACAGCATGATCCTGTCTGAAAACAAAACATTTAGTTCACGTCTGGCGAGTAGGGATTAGACACTCTAATAGTAGCCAACAAGGGTGAGTTGTCTGAATCTACCGAGATACGGCCATACAGCCGCATTTGCTTTCTTTATGGAAGTGGCAAAAATAATAATAATAATAATAAAAGTACCGTATAGGGAAGGAAAAGAAAAACTTGTTCATGATGAAAAAAACCTCGGAGAAATGAAGGACTGAAGGAAACCCAAAGGACTGACACACACACACACACAGAAATCCTGGGTTTCCTTCAGTCCTTCATTTCTCCGAGGTTTTTTTCATCATGTATAGCTACCAACTCGCCTGCATTTTATCTCTACTTCCGTAAAAAACCAGTTCGTTTACATGTTCCCGTCTGAAAACTACCCATCAAGGTTATNTGTCGTGTAGGGACAGCGTGAAATCCTGCATCAGAACCGCTTTGATATTACACGCAACACACGGCCCATGGACATTCATAACAACTAATTAGAGAGCACTGCCGTGATTCTAAGTCTGCTCGGTAGCTGTCTCCTTCTTCGTCAGAAGCTGAATGGCCTAACAAAATAGTTTTTGTTCACAACATTCCATTTTGGGTGGGCGGAAATCAATCAATCATTCAGTGGACAAGATACCGTAGCAGTCAAAGAGGCAGGAAAATTTTCCAGCATTCCGTAAGAAAGCTATGCCAAATTCCTTGATAATATCTGTGCGTTCTACGTGTTCTACCTGGACAATGCGACTTCACACTTATAGTTTTGCATGGCGCGTGGTAGAAAAAAAAGCGTGCCATGCCCTGAAATACGTCCCATGGGGGTCTGCTTTAAACCTAGTTTACATTATAATAGAGCGCTGCACATTTTGCTGAGTTGTATCATGTGTCACTGAATCTAGGTTTTTCATGTTGATGGTGACAGTATTTTGGTGGTTTCCAGCTTGAGTAACTGATTCGGGTGGTCTCAGTAACGGGCTCTTCTGTGGACCTTGAGACTCACAGGTAGCACGTGACATGTATAGCAATTTGGGCTTGCCGGCCCAGCATAAGTCCGGCAGTGCCAACTTCAAATCGACATGCAGCAAGACGTTAATTGGCAGCATCGGCTATTGGTTTCGGTTGGAACTTCTTTTGTAAAAAGCTTGGTTTCAATAAATTTGCACTCGATGACACATACAGTACTCATCCTGATCACAGAGCACATCCGTCCGTAAATATCAATGCGACTTCAAGGCACACTTCACTTGGCTCTCCCATTCAGGCACCTACTTTTTTTTGCTTATCTTTTCTCTGATGTTCAGTTTTGGCTCTACAAGCCTCTTGCGCTTCGTAAAGTTAACGGCGAGTAGATCTTTCATTCGTCGCACCCTCCTATTCGCAAGCTGGCATGGGCGACTCGCGGAAGTCGACTATTCGTGCGGTCATGTGTTCACCTATAAGTAGGAAACCAACCTACCGCCCATGCAGAGTAAATTAGCTGGTCTAGAAGTACACCTTCTCTATCGGGGAAAAAAAATCTAACAAAGAATTCGGAGGTCTAAAACCCACTTTAGAAAGAAAGCAAATTTTGAGGCAGCAGTGAATTACCGCATTATTAATACATTTGCAGAAACGCAACATAATCACTGCGCGCGAAAAGAATGTTACCGATGCCTTATACAGATAAAGAACGCAAGTCTCGTTCTTCCATAGACCAGAAGGAGCTTTCTACGCATGCTCGTAGGCGACAAGCCTGAGCGGGTCGTTCCTCCGGCGGCAGTGACGGCAAAACAACAGTGTCGGATGTTAAGAAGCGTCTCAAGTGCTTGCTCTTGCCACGGTCTTCTCGAAGCCGATTCGTTCAATATGAGCAAACAGCGTGACGCAATAGAGTTGTGCAACGTGTTTTTCGATTGAATATCACCTGGACCCTGTAGCTTTACTAGTTTTACTGACAGGAATCGACATGCCGAGCACAAGTACACACCTCCAAAGGCAGGTCATGATCTAGAAACTACACCGCGGACGGAGGTATTTGCTACAGAGTTACAAACGCCAACGTTTGATTCCTGTTCCTTTGTCTCTCTCACTTTCTGTTTTCATTGTCGTTCTACCACTTCTTCACGACAGAAATCAAAAACTTGCGCGCCCTAGAAAGATTATATTTTCTCTGTTGTTAATATTTATTTATTTTTCCCCTGTGAATGCCAGTCTGGTGCCACATTGTATGCAGACACTATACGCAGTTTCATAGTCATTGGGGGAGCTGATTAAATAAGAGTCTTATATCTGTAGCCTGTGATGCAGTTGTAAGTTACAGTTGTAAGTATTTCATACAGAAGTAAAAGCAGTTGCATTTAAACTACTTTCGCAGTAACTATTGTTCACCGTTGTTGCGAGCCCACGTGCCTCAGGCACATACGGTGACGCCAAGACGCCATGCGCTGCATTAGGAACCACACAGTAATCTATCTTCGAGTCTTTCTCTTTTGTCTCTACGTTTCGAATTGAAGTCAGGCGTCTCGGCAACACCTCGGAAGGAATATTGATGACTCCTTTGGAATAACCACAAAATGCGCTGACGTGTGTATTCAGTCAGCCCTGGTAGGTATGCGAGAATCCTAGCTCGTTCCCTCAGCAGGTTCATTTTGAGGAACGGAAATTTATCAAACAAACTGGAGGAGCCAGTGAAACATTCGTACAGCTGTAATGTCTCTCCGCGCTACTAGTTCGGTGGTTCAGTCGTACTCCCGAGTTCATACCTCACTCCCGCTCAAGCTCATCGGCGGCGAATGAGCTGAGCATGAGTGAGCGAACGATGAGCCTACTGTGATAGTGAGCCAGCATGAATGACTTGACTAAGAGAGTGATGAAGACTGATAATTTAGTAGTTAGAAGCACGCTATAGTTTTAGTACGCGCATTCAGTTTTAGTACGTCGCAGCACGCAATCACGCTAACGTTTGTGGCGCCATCTGCCGCGTGAAATAAAATATGCCCAACGTCTCCTCGAGGAACGGAGTAAATCAAGCGCAAGCACCAAGCACTCTGTTCAGTCCAGTTCTTGCGCGGTTGCGCGTGGGCGTTTCCAAGCGCGTGTCACGCAAGATACGTGCTAGACACGCGCACATTTTGCGATAACAGTTTAGAGAATGGCCAAGGTATGGTCAGGGCAAAAATTTAGTTACGCGTGGTACGAGAATGCTGGTGTTGGAGGTTCAGGTTTCCCATAACTGACTTCGAGCTGGACAAGGCTATAAAGAAACAGCTACAATACAATCGTCGTTCAAAATGATATCGTTCACTTTTCTTCACATACAGTTACTCATTTAAGCTACATGCGACAAAAGAAAGTACACACGAATACTGATGCGAGGACACGCGTTCGTATATGTGTGCGTGTGTATGACGTCCATCCTCATTTGAAGCCTCTGCTATTTCGATTGCAAACCACATTATACATTTATTTTTAAAATATATAGATTGGTATATATTTATTTTCATAAGTTAATATTGAAAGAATGAAAGAAAGAAGCAGTGTTCATTTGTCACAGTTCACTGTTACCAGTTGGAACAAGACCTCAACAAATGGTGCCCCATGTCATTTTAAAACAAACGAAGAATAAGGGAATATATATTAAACAGAGGGACATTCCACCAAGAAACATGTATAGTCAAGCCATAGCCTTAGGAAGCCTTAGGAACACTTACGACACTAGAACAAATGACATAATATTGAAAGGACCAGACCCCTAGACTGTTTACTTGGTACAAATAGGTCGACGTGATCTGCATAATTATCAGACAGCTTTTGCAAACGTTTGCCCACAGCTGTATAGAAAAGTAGTTCGGAGTGTGGTCTGCAAGACCCAGTGAAATTCAAAGACGCCACAAGGACATCACAACCAGTATTTAAGTTACCAGTGTCCATCACAGTAGGCCACATAAAACATAATGCAGTGTGCCATGCGTCGAAACATCGGCGCTCGTCGAAGGACGCATAAGCCAACCACTGTAACGTCGTTTATGATCACAACTGTCTCTCAACATAAACCTACGGATTATTATTATAAGACGTAGTGTGGGAGTGATACAGCACACGAACATTTTCAGCAGCATGTTATAACCACATACACACAAGTAATAATAAACACGCGACAAGGAAAAAAAAAGAAAGAAAGAAAGACACGAGGGCATAAAAAAGTGCATTTCTCCGCGGTCGAGTCTGATAAGGTAACATCGTGCGACAGGCCATTCCAATCGATTATTGTTCGTCCCCCCTTAAAACGAACATGAATAAATGCATCGACCGGCAAGGATACAGTTTAATAGACTTTCGAAAACTACGCGTGATGTTTGAAAAAAAAATAAAAATAAATGTACTGATCATTATTATTACACTGCAGCAAGAAAAATACGGAGTTTAGGTCTCGGTCAACGCTGAGACCCACAACCTCGTAACTCTTAACTAGTTGAACGAAGCAGGATGTTAAAATGTTGTAATTGTTAAAATGGTGCAAAAATGCAATTGTTAAAATGTTGTNTGTCCCTCCATGTATACCCGCAAAAAAAAAAAAAAAAAAGACACACTTGCGCGCCAGGCAAATCATCGAAAAGAAATGTACTACAGGTGTCGACGAGGCCGCAAGCACGTCATTAGCGGTGAAAAAAAAAAAAAAAAAGCCAAGTTGGCGAAATGCAGGCTCGCTGCAGGCACGTCTCAGGAACTGGGAGGTCGTGGGATTGAATCTTACAGTGCTGCAAGTTTTCTTTTTTTCTGGGTTTACCCTTACGATAAAGCATATGTCGGCATTACACTTCTCTGCGAACTCGGCCCTGGACGCCCGTGTCCCCCCTGCGTCAGTCGTGACGTTGCCGACGTAGAGTGACTACAGCGAGCAGTAAAAGGACGCCATCACCAAGCACAACAGCCGCACTATGCGAGGCAGTAGGCAGAAACGAAACAATCACCGTATATGGGCCATTTCATTCCGATCCAGGCAGGCCTTTGAGTCTTTGATTTTCTTTCATAGTTTTATAGGATAGACCCATCTCTCCCATCAACAATGACATGTGCTCTTTTTTTTTTTTTTTTTTTTTCACGACGCAGTCGTTTGCGAGATAAAAGATGTAGAGCGCGAGGTGCTGCAGCACAGGCTTTTCAAAACGAATCTTTTACACAAATTTAAAGGCCTCCACCTTGCGCCTGTTGTTGCTATCTTCACGAATT
Organism: Ornithodoros moubata; assembly: GCA_029532675.1. Lineage (NCBI taxonomy): Eukaryota > Metazoa > Arthropoda > Arachnida > Ixodida > Argasidae > Ornithodoros > Ornithodoros moubata. The sequence continues at coordinate 15,152 of JARGYV010084429.1, forward strand.
CTTTTCCGTGTATTGTCTGGGTGGTGGCTTCCATACCATATGAAAAATCATTTTTAGTTGTAGTAAATTTTTAATTACAAAATCGCAAAAACTCCTTTTTCAATTTTGCGCAATATCTGTTTACTTCTTACAGTATTCAAAACACTGTAAGGGGATACACATCAAACGAATCCTGAATGTTCGTCCTCTTCAATGACATCCATATCATTAATGTGTCATTTGCCGTTGAGTCGTAATTTCTTTGAAACGAGGGTACGTACGGTAAATTTGCGAAAGTTTGTGAAACGCTAAAGCAAAAAGGCCATGAGCTTCCCCGGCCTCCCAACAAAACATACTCAACTGTGATCAAAGCAGATTGAGAAGAAAAAAAAACAAAAACAAAAAACGGTATGATGGCTTATTGAACGTGAACTTCAAGGATGTGTAGCCGGAGCCCGACCACACGATACAGAGCGGAACAACGCGACTTTGTGCAGCGGACAGACCAGCATTGAAGAGTGTTCTGGGCCCAGACAGCGCCTCCGCCGTTAGTGATGGCGACGAGCTCTGCAGGAATTGCTACTGGTATTGACGATGGCTTCTCGACTTCGGATTGTGATACTGCCTTTATTCAACACGAAAGAATCGTTGAGCAAATAAACGATGAAATCACGTGACGTCTTTGAGACCTCCAACATCGTTGAAAAGCATTCGTGTCGCAGCTTACGGTAACGAGAAAGCAGCAAAGATGACAGAATGGCCTCAGTGCGGCCATCTACGTGGACTTCTCTTCTCCCACGTTTGGTACAAGACTTCCAAAACAAACTCAAGTACTGGCAACAAGAACAGAGAAGGACTTGTGAAACTTAATGTGTACATGATACTTATGAAGTTGAAGGTAGTATTGTTGAGCTACGCATGTAGTTAATCAAATTTAATCTACTGTTCTGAGTTTAATTTCATTTAGTGTTAACAACGATATGTGAATTAAATGTTATACATCACTGAGAGTCTTATTTCTTTGTAGGGGTTATGATGGAGCAAATATGCAAGTAAAACATACACCGAAGACGGCAGTAGGGGCAAAGCACACCTATTTTGCAACCTAGGAGGAGCGTGTCATACAGCGGGGTGTACAGCGAACGGCGTAGCCTTGTCACGGAGCGTTTACAACAGTTGAATTTTACACCAATAGAAAGCTAAGGTATTGACCTTAAAAAACACATTTTCTTTATGAATAAATAAAGCATGGCCTTTTTGCGCTAGCGCTTCAGAAACTTTCGCAAATTTACCGTACATACTCTCGTTTTCAAAGAAACTGCGACTCAAGGTCAAACCACACGTCAATGCTATGAGTATCATTTAAAAGAGCAAACAGTAAGTATTGCTTTGTTGATTATTTCGTTAGTGTTTTCAACACTGTAGAAGGAAAGGAGCAAACAAATACAGTGCGCAATTGAAAACGGAGCGTTTTTGTAATTAAAAAAAATATTGGCAACTAAAAACGATATTTTATATGGTATAGAAGTCCGTCGCCCAGGCGATATGCGGTAAAAAGTTTGTGAAGACAGCCACAACGGGTGCAAGCTAAAAAAAAAAAGAAAGAAAGAGAGAAAGAAAACAAATGTCGTTTTGAAAAACCTGTAATGCAGCAGCACCACGCTCTCCATCTTTTATCTCGCGAATGACTGCGTTTTAGGAAATAATACGTATGTCATTATTGATGTCAGAGATGGGTCTATCATATAAAAAAAGTAATGACCAAAATCAAAGAACCCAAGAGGACAGGCCTGCCTGTATTATCACTGTTCCATCAAAAATAAAATAATAACTAAAGTAAAACTGGGGAACTTGAATCCAACAGCGTTAGTGTCGGACAATTCATCGATCTTAGTACCAGGAAAATACAAAATTATGTCACGAAGATGCATTCACGTTGCAACGATGCCAGTGAATGTTTACAACTGCGTCACGTCATCCTGTTTTGTTTACATATGAAGCCGCAGTGCTCCAGTGTCCGGAGTGTACGTAATTCACACGTGGCACCTCGTATCCGTACACTCGTGGGAAGACGAGGCGTAAATTATCCGGAGTGTTATGTCGGAGGCGCCTCGGATGGCTCTCCTCTACACCTTCTCCGTTGCACTCGTAAACATTCGTCGCTTATACCACCAGGAGAGTTCCACGATTAACTCATACCCCGGCTAACCTTGAACCCGCTTTGCTGTTCGACGAACAAGCAGTACAGCTGTACAGCTGAACGGATGACATGATGTTAGATGGGGCAGGAAACAGTGAAACATGACCTAAAAGCTTCACAGCGGAATGTATAGTTAGAGCATGCGAGCTGGTTGCGAAACCTTGCCTGTGCGCCTCTTTCATTTGTCTTGCTCTCTCTCTCGAGCCACTACGACTTCGGTGATTGTGATCCTGCCAGGAAAGTTCCCGTGATGAAAAGAAATTCGAGAGGTACGGGCGCAAAAGAATCTTTCAGAGAAGAAGGCAGACTCTCTCAGGATATTTGCCAGCAGTGACACTAACACGCGCGATACCGTAACCTGCTGCAGCTCGAAATAGGGATTGCGCCACTCTTGCATCGACTTGGGAAGGCGGGCTCTCGAAAGTGTTACATGGATACATGCATACACTAACAAAACTCCCTCTGAGGTAGCGAAGGCTGCGATTTTGAACAGGAGGAATTTTGATATTATCAAGCGAAAAATACATAAGTAAAACAGTATACATGAATAAATTATAAAAGGATGCTAACTTCAAGGTGGCAAAAAGGTCCGCACTATATTCAACAGTACAGTAGTTATAAGCAACACTTTCCAAACAAATTCTCAGAATGTTATTAATTTTTCCTTTCCATGTCTCGCTGCAGTCTAGAGAGAGAGCAAGCCTGCAACGTGCTGTAACGTAGTATATTGTAGCCAAGAGCCTCTATAACCATTACAAGAATTCGACGGGGTGAGGAGGTTTTCCAAGGAAACAGGATACAGGAAAGCTTCCTAGAATTCTTGCAAATTGACAAAAGATGGCTCCTCCAAGTGAGGTGAGACTCAAACAGTATACCTAAATATTTCAAGAGGGTATTGGAGAAAAAGTGGAGGGACAGCATCTCAAACCGTGAAAGAAAAGTCCAGATCTCAAATCAACCTGCCCGTCAGGATTATGAAAACAAATGAGTTGCGTTTCTGAATGATTTGCGCCGATATTATTGCTCTGAAACGAATCGCAGACACTTATCGTATCACTCTGCAGCATTTCCATTGCCCGTTTAATATCTGTATGAACAGAAAGGAGCAAAGCCCACGGTCCACTTCAGCAGTCATGCGATTCTCCCCAAGAGCTTCATACAGAGGGAATAGGTAGTAAAAAGGCAGTAACAGTAAACCATTACTTATTAATTTCTAAGGCACGTTTCACCCTCCGTTACTATCACAAGGTCAACCTCCCGCGGTCCCAGATAGCTACAGGCAAAATGACCTCTTTGTAACTTTGCTCTACTTCTTTCGCAATCATTATGCAGAAAAGCGAACCGTGCACACCACAATACCAGCTGAAATGTACTAACTAGCTCTTACATATTTTGTTTAACAACTGTAGCACTGTGAATGCAACTTTTTTTTTCTGATTTCTTTTTACCCCTTAAGAACCCAGTTTGAAGACTGCTCACCTTTTGTTCTTTTCAATTCATTCTGCCCTTTATTTCTCGTCAGAAGCACACTCTGCGCTTCCTTACAACAGTGCAGGGTATACAATTCTTCTACTGCACTCCGGCAAAGACAATAGTGACCTATACTGGTAAACTTTTGGGAAAACTATAAAAACTTTGTGAGCACTTTGTCCAGTCATCCGACGTAGCTCTTACACGAGATAGGGTTGCATTAAAGCTTTTCAGTAAGCTCTACGCTAGGCCGTGTTTATGGGCGAAGTACCCGATCTCGACTCTCTGCGGGGTTGCTTCCTTAATGCGAGTATCTTGTACACCCATTTTGTCGCATTGTGCCAGCGTGGACTCTTACGGGAGTGCGATGCCGGAGAGTTCGTCCCATGTACGAACCCCCGGAGCGGTCTTAAATCGCGCAAATAGCCGAAGGCAAATGTGTCAAATTTATCCGCGGACTAGCCCGTAGTGCACGAAAAAGAAATGAGCCCCAGACATACCCCCGCGTACCAAATGAACAGAAGGAAACATAGCCTGCGTGTGGTTAGAACTCAATCTTTTGCTCGAATTGTTTTAAAGCCATGCACACATGGGTCACGTTATTCGAGGTAAGTTGGAAAATAAATTTAGAAGCCAAATCGCAATCGGGATATATTTGGTAACCCACAACGTCCACATCGAACCTTTATTACAACGGCATGCTATGTCATAACAAAAGGATTTTAACAACGGCATTACAAATTGAAAAAGAAATATTAATCCAGAGACAAAGAGAAGATACATTTTGTTCGTTCCGTGCAACTTGTGAAACGATTCCATGTCAATACGACCAACGTGCCGTTACATCCAACGCGCCAGTACATCCAAAAGCGAGACGATACGTCCAACGTGCCTTTACATCCAACGTGCCATTACATCCAACGAGTATTTACGTCCAATTTTGGCTAATACATCCAATGGCCATTACGTCCATCGTGCCGTTACATCCAAAGCGCCATTACATCCAACGAGCCATTACATCCAATGTGCCGTTACATCCAACGTAAATAAGAAGGAGAACCGAGGAGAAGCCAGCGACATAATGTTGACACTGACTGCTAATGTTTAATATTATAAAGGAAAAAAAAAATAAATAAATAAAGAAGACAAGTCTTTGGGCTTAGGCGTGTCCGCCATGCAAATTTTCATTTTCCTCTTGATGTGAATGAAGAATGAAGTAAAAAAAAAAAGAAAAGAATAATTTAAAATGGGGCCCGAAAACAATTCGCTTCTATGCACTGTTTTCCTCAGGAACATTTTTCCGGGGGCGCATTATTTTCGTTTCCCGTATTGAGTGGAGCCAAAAACCGATCTATACACGCTGAATATGAGAAAAAATGGCTCTGATGCCGTTAACTTAAACTTTGTAATTGACGGACATCATTGAACATGAGCCCAAGCTTGACGTAAACAATAGGTCCTCAATGCCACTAACCTAACTTTCGTCACGAACGGACATCATTGAACGTGGATCCATTCTCGGCGTGCCACTAACCTCACCTTTGACAAATGATCTGGGACCATTCTTTCTTACCCTGTATTTGGTACCATATTTTCCGTAACCAAGTTTTCCGCGACCCATCCCGATCACCCTTCGACACGTCAGTACATCCAACGCGCCGTTACATCCAAACCGTGCCATTAGATCCAACGAGCAATTATCATCCAAGGAGCCATTACATCCATCGATGGATGTAAAAGCACGTTGGATGTAATGGCCCGTTACCCACAGCAAGCAGAATAGCAGTCAACAAACCTTGCAGAATTCAACTCGGCTTTGATGGCACATCGTGTTTGAGAAAGAACACTAAGTGACTGAAGCATGGGCAACGCGGCGATAAAAGAAATCCTTTGGTTCTAGAATACTACCGCGATTCCCTGCACACGGAAGTGGAATTGCTATCATAAGAATCGATAGCAATAATGCGTTTGTGATATAGGATCGAGTTACCAAGCAGCGTCTGTTGCTAGGTGCATACACATCGAATAACCTGGAGAGGGTGAATCCGTCATCAGACATCCGATTGCGCTGCACTTAGTGGGACGAGTGCGTCCTGAGACGACTTCAAAGGGAACTGCGCCGTCATGTCTTTAAGGCATTCAAATGCGAGGGAATAATCCCTTGCAATATACAGCTGGCTTTCGCACGTGTCTGACACGCGTATAGCCCATTCGATCATCGCGACCATCCCGATCACCCTTGGACACGTCAGTACATCCGACGCGCCGTTACATTCAACGTGCTGTTACATCCAACGTGCCGTTGAATCCAACGCGCCGTTACATCCAACGCGCCGTTACATCCAACGCGCCGTTACATCCAACGCGCCGTTACATCCAAACGTAATGGCACGGTTTGGATGTAACGGCGCGTTGCATGTAAAGGCACGTTGGATGTAACAGCACGTTGGATGTAACGGCGCGTTGGATGTGCTGACGTGTCGAAGGGTAATCGGGATGGGTCGCGGAAAACGTGACCCCAGAAAGTATGGTACCAAACGCAGGGTAGGAAAGAATGGTCCCAGATCACTTGTCAAAGGTTAGGTTAGTGGCACGTCGAGGATGGGTCCACGTTCAGTGATGTCCGTTGGTGACGAAAGTTAGGTTAGAGGCATTGAGGGACCTATTATTTACGTCAAGCATGCACTCTAAAAACAGAACTTCACCGCATAACACGGCGATGATCAGTACATCAGTTCAGTGATGTTCGTCCTATACAAAGTTTAGGTTGGTGGCACCAGAGCCATTTTTTCTCACATTCAGCGTGTATAGATCGGTTTTTAGCTACACTGAATACGGGAAACGGAAATAATGCGCCCCCCGGAAAAATGTTCCTGGGGAAAATAGTTCTTTGAAGCGAATTGTTTTTTGGCCCCACTTTAAATTGTTATTGTCTTTCTTTTTCACTTCATTCACATCAAGAGGAAAATGAAAATTTGCATGGCGGACACGGCTAAGCCCAGACTTGTTTTCCTTATTTTTTTTTCTATCATTATTAATAATATTAAATATTAACTGTCAGTGTCAACATTCTGTCGCTGGCTTCTCCTTTCGGTTCTCCTTGTTTACGTCGGATGTAACGGCACATTGGATGTAACGGCGCATTGGACGTAACGGCACATTGGATGTAATGGCGCGTTGGATGTAACGGCACGATGGACGTATTGGCCATTGGATGTATTAGCCAAAATTGGACGTGAATACTCGTTGGATGTAACCGCACGTTGGATGTAAAGGCACGTTGGACGTATCGTCTCGCTTTTGGATGTACTGGCGCGTTGGATGTAACGGCAC
>JARGYV010084434.1:0-15101 GCA_029532675.1 Ornithodoros moubata
CCCACACGTAATGTTACCATGGTGAGTACTCGTATCTCGGCACGAACCGTTTACTAGCCGAACATAGTTTTTCTTTGTGCTCTCTGTCTCCATTCTCCGTGAGTGGGCAGAAGAGATCCCATTGCCAAAAGAAGAACTCTGCGCGCCTTTCAAGCAGCAACGAGGCCCTGATGAATCACACGTCAAAGTCGCTGCAAACTTGGACGGCTGTCTTTACTCAACTTCAAATTTTGGGTTTTTTCTATTTGTGTTCTCAGGACAGTTTCTTTCAGTTTTGTTCATGCTTTACAACCATACCCTCCAGTCAGGTTGTGAACATCAACATTCTATGCAGACGGTCATGACACTGGTACCGGAGAAACGCAAGGTGATCACTGTACAGAAGGAACTAGCCACCATTGACGACCATCCCCATGGAGCGGCGGTGACCCTCTTTGTGGACAACCATTTCAATAATAGCCAAAAATGAGAAATTGTGTAAAGAATCAGCTGGCAGCGAAGCAAGACTGTGCATACGAAGAGATCGAGGTATCGCTTTACAGATGACTTCAAGCCTAATGGAGCTTGGTTGCAAAGATTCAAAGAATGTTATGCCATCACATACAGAATTTTTGGCAAAAGTGACTCTTTCAATGGTACGTGGAACCTGACATTTGTAGTGGTGAAGCAAGACGATGTCGAAGTCTTTGCTCCCTTTGATGACCCATGCTCTCAAAGAGGACTGCACGGGTGGAAAATGTACCAAGGTGCGACTAACAGTATTTTTGTCTGCAAACATGGGTGATAGAGATCATGAGTTGGTGGAGGTAACGTTTGCGACAGGAACACAGAAAAAGTCGCACAGTTTTACAAACCCTGCCATCTGTTCCGGTTCCCTACCACCATAATGCAAAAGCATGGGCGACCCACGGGTCACTTGAAGAAGTGGCTTGAAGATTTCGATAGAGACATGGCAAAGAAAAGTTTTGCTACTGCTAGACAACTGCACCACTCGTGAACCTATTTTCAGAGGAAGTCCTGTTTTTACCGCCAAATATGACATCTGGATTGCAGCCCAAAGGTATGGGAGTGGTTGCCGACGTGAAAGCTTTCTACAGGCAGTGTGTTGTCGACAGAGGCCCAACAAACTGACGATGTTCCTGGCTCTAAGGTAACATCACTAATGGCTGCACAGTTTGTACGGTGCGTGGTATGAGATGCGCCGCTCAACAATACAAAACTGTCTTAAAAGCAGGCTTTGCCCCACCTATGCCCGATGATGAGCTTAGGGCGACGATGCATTTTTAGGAGACAAAGATGCCTGTGGTAACAAGCGATTAACTCAAATGTAGTGACATTCAATGCACTTTTTAGAGGACTGCATCGACAGTGACAATCATGTGCTTGCTACTGATGAAACAGACAAAGCCATTACTAACGAGGTACAGGAATTGCATTTAAAGACTGTGAATGATGATTGTTCTGATGAAGATGACAGAGCATACGCCCATACCTTGAGTTAGTGCCCACAAATATGCACAGTCAGCAAACAAAAATAACCTATTTTTCTCAATAAGTGTGTTCCCCCCTCCCCCCAATAAACATCAACTTTGGTTCAAATACAACGTTGTCTTATTCTCGCGCAGATAGCACAATGCAGAGCAGATTCGAGGCAATTTCTGCACCCAGCCTGCTAACAGTGATATATAATCATGGATATTGTTATACGGTTGTTTGACTGTAGTCTTCTCCCAAACAGGCACTAAACCTGGAGCAGAAAATCTTTCTTCCTTGAAAATCCCGCTGCCATCTATTATATGAAATGCTAACTGAAACAATGAAGTCTTTTAAAAAGAAAAGGAAAAGTCAAAGGCCCGGAGTACGGAACACAACACAGAGAAATTTGTGGAAAGTATTAGCAACCCACGTCCTCTAGAAACTAGGCAATGCCATTCGCTGTGCACAATCCAACACTTGCACTGTGTGTCCGAGGTAGACAGTAGCCGTTCCTTTGCTCTTTGTGAATTTCCAAGTGCAGCGATTGTGGCAGGAACCAGGGGAGACTAGCGAGGCCCTAACCAAGCATGCTGTGGAGAAAGAAGGAAGGAGGCTGTAAAGCCGTCCATCAAAACAACTTAGCGCGCCGCTTCAGATCGTTGCGTTTCCATTCAGGAAGGCGGTAGAACTCGAGCCGGGTCATGTGAAACAAGGCCTGGAATTCTTTGTTCGATAGATGTCGCTGAAAAAGAAAAAAGAAGCAATGGCGGTTTTCAACACCAAGCTGCTCAGCTCTGTTTCCCGACTGAAATGTACTGCAGCTTTTTGGAGCTACTGACAAAAAGGCTAGCACTTGTCTTACATTCTTTTTGCTTTTATCTCTGGGTTCTGACCACCAGCAGACATGAAACAACTCCACGTGAACTAAAGTAGGCTAGTCCAACATCCTGTTAGACCCTAAAAGCATGGTGACTCTTTCTCTTGTCTAGCCTTCTGAAATCAAAGACCTATTATTTACCACAGAAAAATGCCTTTGCCTTAGTTCTCAAATGAACGTGAATATCGAGCTTTCCTGCATGCTCGTGCTTCCACCACAGTGAGAAAATGGGAATTGTGAAATATTCTTACAATTGTATTCTTTCTGTAGACTGAAATTGTATAATTTAATAAACTAAAAACTTTTTGCATGATTTTCACAAGCTAGAAGTAGAAAACATTTACCTAACCAAATATACAAATTATTAGCGCATACAAACCCAAAATTCAATGCTTGTGTATTACATGACTGTCGACAACCGAACAAAACATGGCAAATGTTGTGCTGAAGGGAGTTTGACTGGCATAGGATTCAATCCCCTTCTACCTGGAGACCGAATCCTATGTTGTGCTGAATTACCATTCATTATGGTGGGAAAGGGAAAGATCCAAGATTTCAGAAATCAATCTGGACTAAGGCACCTACTACAATAAAAGTCAGTCATTCTTTTCCAGTCTGCTTGAGATCCTCTAGAATCTAAACAGCAAGAAAGTAGACTTGAAAACTACAAGTAGACTTTACTATGTTGTCCTATCTGGCCACTGCCATAACTGGCTCAGATAGACATGGTTTGTATTTGCTGATTTGACAGATTCCTACAATGAGAATGAGTGATTACATGAAGAAGAACGAACGACATGCTGCCATATTCCAAATGCAGCATGTTCGAGCTACACATATGCACATAGCATAACATGGTCAGCCATGTAAGAACACCAAGGACGTCGAATGGTGCGGGGTTTCTCTATCAGTACCTGCCACCTACAACATGTGGAACAGTTGAAATAAATTGTCTAATGTGTCTGTTTCAAGACGAAATATTTCGCGGGTATACATCTTGAACACAAACTTTTCAGACTCCACATTCAACATAAAAACGATTAGAGCCGGGACACCATATTTAAGACCAACAGTGCAAGTAGGCTATTGAAGCTCAGCTGGAGGTTCAACAGATGAAGAGGTATGAGTGAAGCTTGAAATCAGTTTTCTGATAGCGGTTAACACTCACCTCTAAATGGAACCTGTCTACATCCGGTGGCAGTCGATAGTTAGAGGTCATCAAAAGGTGATAAGGATAGGACTGCAAAACCATCAACAGGATAGTCAAAAACAAATAGGTAGGAAAAAAAGAAAGAAACAGTTTCTGCTTTACCTTAGGTGGATCTGTGGACATGTTCCAGTTAACATTGGGCATGGAGCGGCGCATGTGGGGGCTGTATGATGCGTGACGAAATCCTGAGTAGCTATCCGAGTAGAGTGCTGTTCCAAACATGCCGCTTGTACTGTGGTTCTGGAAAATAATCAATTTGTTCCCTTTCTAGCATCATCCAATTTTTTTTCTGATAGACATTCAAACTTATCCACAAGTGACTCGAGGAATGTTCTGTCCTTGCGCCTGTTTTATCAAGTCACTCTATTCTGTACACAGTAAGGGGTATTCTTGCGAGCCGTCGATTTGGCCACCTGGGCAGGAACTAATGCAGAGAAGGAAGCTAATGTGAAGGGAGCATATACAGTCAAACTCCTTTACAACGAAATTCAAGGGACTTCGGATGAAATTCGTTGCAAAGGTAAATCCGTTAAAGAGGATGTCAACTAAATTATTACATATAAAATGAAATGAATAAGTGTTTATGGCTATGGCACATTGTACATACATATAAGCCTAGGCACTTGTTTGATCACATCGGAGTTTTCGCACAATCGTGCGACGTACAAGAGAACACGTGCTATGTGTGGCAAAGTAACGCGGCAGCAGCGAGTGGAGTAATGCAGGCTCTTGATACTGAGGAGGGAGGTGCATTGCGAGCGTCGAAATAGCGTGCACGCGCTGTCTTCGGCGGTGCAAACTTAGTCTTAAAGGTCGGCACCCATATTTGAAAAGCTATTTTGCTCTAAAAACAATTCGCACGGTTGCTTGATTGTGGTTTGTCTGCGATTCTTGGCTCTCTCTCGGGCAACTTTTGCTCTCGGGACAGGCGCGGACTATCATGCTCACAGAAAGTGGCTTCAAGTGTCGCCACCATCGCACACACTACGCAGTTTCAATTTCGATATGCTTCCGTATGGTAACAAATATGTGAATCCGAAGGAAAAACAGGCAAATTGTTATGTGCAATGTGTTACTGTGCCGCCTGCACAAAACGGGCAAGTTAAACAAATTGGGCGACTACAGTCATACAGGGGAAAACGCATTTATTTCGGAGTGAAAAAGTGTGTTAGTTTTCTTTGGACTAACGATTTCACATTGGTCAAACGACAACATTGGTCAAACGAGCGTTCACACAGGTTCAATGGGGTCAGCGCACCATGTGGAAAACCCGGAAAACATTCTCCTAGAAGGATGGAGCGCCGCATAGGGTGCGTGATACAGCACAGGGGAACGCCATTCGTTGTTGCGCAGCAAGATTTCGTTCAAACGATTCAAAACATGGCGAACGGGACCAGAAAATTGTTTTGTTATTCCGGTATGTTTGTTCTAAAGAAATTTGTTGTAAATGTTTAAAAATTACATTAGTGCAATGGGCGTTCGACCGGACCGCGAAAAAACTTCGTTGTACCGGTTTTTTCGTTAAAAAGGCGTTCGTTCTAAAGGAGTTTGACTGTATTCTGCAAAGTCTACATTGGAAAAAAAGACCAGCTGGACACAGGTGGCTGCTTAGCAGCCTTGTAGGTCTGGAAACCAGGCAGTTCTTGGAACGTTGGCATCATCTGTTGAAACCCCTCTTGAAAGGCATAAGTACGGTTGGGATTATGGCTTTATGGTGGCTAAGACAGCGACCAATATGGCTACGAAATGTGGAGGGAGGCCCAGCATGGTCAATTTATAACAGCTCATTGCCACCCTGTTTGATCTCGGAAGAAACATCAGTCTTTACAGTGAAAAACTGACGAGATGATGTTCTCTCCCGTTGGTCATCTCTCTAATGCAAATCCTGATGGTTTCTTTTATTTGCCTTGTAGCTGTGTATAGACCACTCCCACGCACTTCAGTGGCATTCCACTCCTCGGCTCTTCATTTCTCTTAGCTGCTCCATGAATGTTGCGAAAGTTATGTGTGCCATCACGACATGATGGCTTGGTTGCAGCTGAACCAACTATACCATTGACAAATCACGTCAACGTAGTATTACAGCAGTAGAACAGGGTACCACAACTTTGGGCCACAACCACACAGTGACTCAACTTGTTCATCACTTAACCAGGTGCAATTAATAGAAAACGTAGCAAAACCTCGAACCTTACGCTTTGGAAAACAAACCTAGTAACACGAAATGACCTTTCCCTCGCTTCATTCCAAATCATATTTGCGGGCTTTTGTTTTCGAAGAGCATCTGTCAAAGGGCTACCTAACTTCGAGCACGGGCTCGGATTTCTGCTTTGCCCTGTGACCTTGGGAAGTCCGCTATCGGCGCTACTTTCATTTCAGCGTGCTTACGTTTGCCCTGACCAAGCCGGAGTCCCAAATGCAAAACTTCTACTTGTGCCAGGTGACACTCCGAGGCTTTCAAGGTTACCCCCGATTTCCTCAGTCGGCTGAAGACATCTCTCACATGTTTCAAGTGTTCTTGCCATGAACTGGAATATATAATATACTCCATATACCGGACTAGGTACCGGTTTCACCAACACAAGTTAACATCATTAGAACATGACAAGCCACAATCGATGATACACACAAGCAAGTCCTTCATCTGATAACGGCGGGGCAAGATAGGATAGAATGCAACCTCTAGCACAAAGGTTATGAAACTAAGTGTGCCTTTGTCTTAACACATGAACTCTGCTATCAGAGAGCCATGTCAATACTGTGAACACTTGTTTTGAGTGTTACAATGCCATAAAACCTCACTAGTTACCATTTTTCAAGTTCCCCAATATTCTATTGCTGAATTAGAATTTATTTGCATCCACAACAGTAAAGTTGCATTAACATTCAAGCTACAACCTCCCCACTGCATCCACAGCAGACCCCTCAGGAGCAGAGAAGGCAGAAATAACTCCCAGTCAAACGGCCAAACCAATCAAACTCAAAGTCTACGGGAAATCGCTTGCAGAGTGCATGCGCAGGGAACGGATATTTTCCTGCTCCCAGACGCAGCCCACAATGCAAATTAACAAATGGCGACTTCTGTAGCCGCAAACCCATTGTGCTGCCATTGACTAGCGCCGCCTAGTGTGCTAGGTCACATATATAATTTCAAAAACATGGCGGTTTAGCTGAAACTACGATGTTCTGAACGGTCAATGTTGGTGTGAAGATTGTGAAATTTCTCTTCACTATATTCGTTTCTTCACTATAACAGTCTTCACTATACAGGGAGAAAAATACATGGACGTCCATGGGCATTTATTTGTTGCCAGGAATTTTCTTCAATATAACAAAATCTTCACTATATGTAGGTTCACTATAACGAGATTCTGCTGCAACAGTACATATACAATAGCAGAACACATTGCAATCAACAGGAAGACTGCCTTTACACAAAGAGCTCCTTCTGGTAGTTCTCGATGATGTGGCCTCACACATTGTCTTCAACAAATAGGTCACTGCTTTTTTTTATCAACATTTTTAGAGAAGATTTAAACTACAGTGAAACCTGTATATAACGTTATCAGCAGTCACTGAAAATTTTGTTGAACAAGGAATATAGAGGAGGGTGGCGTCCAATAATCATCTGTGGGCGTTAATGGAACAAATGTGCTGCTGTCCCTAACAGAAAAAATGCCACTCCAAAAAGACAGCATTAAAAAAACAAAAAAAACATTTATTTGAAAAAGCTGTCCAATTTCTGTTGTCACATGAAATAACTGCTGTACACTTATTTAAATATTTAAAAGGCTTCATGTTGTCTGCAACTGACTGGCCCAGTCTCCGGGGTTTACGACATGCAGTCGTAAAATATTTGTATACTGTGTGTTACCCAATAGGAGTAGTCTAACACATTCAACCGTGTGTCTTTGATCATAACTAGATTGATAATTAGTGATGTACAATGTACAGCCAGCACCCACTTAAACAACACACTGTTTACGTGCTTCCTTGAGAAACCATTTGTTCATGTACATATGCAATCTAGGAGTCTCTTAAATTTTTTTTTTTATGGTACACATTTTGGTTTCTTTTCATGATAACAAAATATCTCAAATAAATTAGGCACAAAAGCATCTAAAAACATTGTCATGACAAGTTAAGGACAGCTAGGGCCGGCCGAGCAGCAAGGGAAGCCACCTGATTGGTTGATGACGCAACCCTGTACTTCTTTTTCACTGTTGCCTGCTTTATCGTAGACCACCTCAATGGAGAGCCGTTGGGGCCTGGTCGGGGCTGCTTCCCGAGACAGTGCGATCATTCATGCACTTTATAGGTCATGAACCCCTTTCGTTCCTGTTGCTGCGGGGTCCCAGTTTTCACACCATTCACTGAACTGTTTAGTAATGGAGGCTGCATTTGACACCATCATTATATGAATACTCAGAATAACGAGGTCAATCGTAATGTGTGGGCCCTTTTTCCACAGAAAACAATCACTATACTAGGTATATTGTCCTCCACTGTCGTATCCTCCAGAGCTGGAGTAGTATAAGAAAAAATGCAGTGACACTCACCATCCCAGGCCTGTCGTGATCCGAGGTGGTAGAAACTGAATAAGAAGGAGAAAATAGACCTATGAATTAAATAATAAATTCTCCGTTCAAATGCTTTCTGCAACATGAACGGCCCTCATTCGGCACTTTTGGTTATTATTGAAAATCCTAAAACCGCATCAATTCCCAAAATACGTCACCACTAGTATTGAGCTGATCTACTCCAGCTATCAACTGAAAACAAATTTTGGAAAGTCTCAACTGTGCAAGAGCATTTAAAGCTATCATTAGCTCTTAAGACATCAATTTCCATGAGTATTCACATTGGCACCACAAGGGCATTTTCTGGGGGTTGAAGGCCAAATGCTTGGGTTGGTTTTCACAGCACAGGGATCTGAGACAAATTCTGAACTTCGACTGCAACCATAACTATATAGTTGTCCACGAACAATACACCACCAATGATGTGAATGGTGCTGCCCAGAAGTGCAGTCTCTGCAGTAAATATCAGTGGCTTCCACCCTCGGGTGCTTTGTTTTATCTTTAGCATTCGAGGTCTTTGGGAAATATGTTCACAGAACACAGCAGGGAAGCCTCACGACGAAACAGATGCACATGCGGACAACTCTGTACGAAGAACTAGAGAAGGCGCTTTCCTTGTGGTTCAAGCATGCGCAAAATGCATACTTGCCAGCTAGTGGTCACGCATGAGAAGAAAAGAAAACTTTCGGCGCCAGTGACGAATGGCTAAGCCGGTTGCACAGAATTTGTATCAAGCCAGTCAAACATATATGCATATTTGACAAAGGAACACTCAAAACGTATACCAAACTGTCTTTGTTTTTCTGTCTGTAAGCCAAGTACTGGATGATATTAAAAGTTTGATTGTGCAAAAATTGTGTGCAGTATTTAAAAGAAGCTTTTCCCACTCTCTCTCTCATTCTCTTTTCCATCTCCATGCTTTAACCGTTGTGAAATGCAAAGTTTTCGTGCGCATCAGTGGCTCATTGTTTGCTTCATTACCGTTCTTTTTATCCACCATTATTTAAATTTTATATGTCACTGACGACGCCTTCCGCTGTGCTACGTTGTAAGTTCTCCGTAGCACGGAATCGAAACCAGCCAAATAAACAACAAACTATGCCCTACTTCCCCACATGACGACCTCTCAGAGACCAATTGGCACATTTCTTTCTGATACGAGGGGGATGTAATTTCATTTTTCATCGTGGTCAAGCTCCCTTCTGCAGCCGTTTTTGCACACACGTTATTCATATCATTTGTGATGGTCACCTGCATATTGGTAATATTAGAAATAAGATGTTCTGGCGGGGCTTCTTTAAATTTCATATTAAAGGGGTTGCGACAGATTGTTCCAAAAAATATGTAATAAACGTATGAAATGAATCAGCAGAGCCTTGCGAACTTTGCATACAACTCATGTTTCAAAGTCCTGCTTATTTGCAGTGAAAAATAATATTTTCCGATACCGAAACTGACGAGGTCACGATGTCACAACGAAGAACAACATAGCGGACATCCGGGTTGAACAGGAGCGCCCTCAACCGCAGCGTCTCGACAACGATGCTAATTTCGCTGCAGCACGCTGCCAGACGCCGCAAAAACCGAAACGATGAGGTGACGCTGAGTGCATCCGCACGTGCATTCCCCTTTCACTCCCTTCGCAGTTTGATCACGTGCCTCCACTAGCCTTTCAACAGGCAGCGTGGTCTGTGGTCATAGCACCAGTGTTGCCTTGTACATTTTGAGGTGCCATTCAGCAACCAGACAAATTGGAATTCAATATCTTTATAAATAAAGAGGTTTCGGAAGAGCAATTTTACACATATTTTGAAAACGCTAACTTTTGATATATGCTATGTAATTTTGACTCTAATGAACTGTTGCAACCCCTTTAAGTGAAACCGCATCATCGAGATTCTTGAAAGAGCAGAGAAAGATTATACTCTGCCATTTCTATACTGTTGGTTCCTAATTATGACTTCATGCGGTTCATCAAATATTACATACGCCTTTTAGCACGTGCCATTCTTTGGCGATGGCCTTATTATTCACACAACAGCTTGAAAGATAGCCCTAGAGGCTAAAGAGAAAAAGAGGATGCACTCACTGTCCGACTTTCCGCAGCTGAACTCTGAGCTGTGAGTCTTCTCCAGCTTACTGAAGGACAGATCTTGAGTCTAGAATTTAGGAAACAAATTTTTCACAACAACAACAGATTCATGCAGGCACTTGAAAAACGTGCCTCAGGCCACCACAAGCAACTGCTTGGAGCAAGCAAAAATGATGCTCATGCACATTATATTGCCGCAAAACTTATCAGATAACCGTCGCAGCAAGACCTTCGTCGGCAAGCGGAGATATGATAACAACATCAGGATCATTCTGGCTCCTTCGGTAAACCGCCGGCAACGACGCGTGCCTCTCGACGTTACCAGAAGTTTTCGCCATACCTTTATAAGCCGACGCGTAGCCCAAGTTGGGCAGTTGTTGTTGAGTGCGACTGCGACATTCGCGCTAGCCAGGTAGGCTAATAAAGCGTTTGCCAGTTACGCAGCTTGACTGCCGTCTGCTATTTATCCATGACAATATCACCCCATTTTACCCTGTTCAGCAACCTTTTATATAAACACAGACCTTCTACTTCGTAATATTCACAAAAAGATGAAACCTAAATACAGTGTGCATTTTACTGCATTTCATGCCCATGCATCTGCTGCTTTCTGCAGCCATGTGGGAGCAGAGCTTCCAAGCCACAAACCTTCACGTGCAAAGGTAAACATTTAAGGAAAAACTTGTTTAAAAAGCCAACAGTTTTCTTTTCTGAAATGTTTGTTCGCTTTTCATCCAAATCTGAGTTGAAGAAGAAGACGCCTAGCTCTGCTCAAGTGCACAGTATTCCCACCCATTTCTTTCAAATTGTCAACGCTTCATGGCATTCAAAATCAGCAGAATTTTTTACACAACAGAAATCAAAAAGATAGGGGAGCACAAATGATGTGCAAAGTTTCCAAGGATGACTATCAAGGTATGCGGCTCAACACGTCCGCTCTGTCACATAGCAAGCAGTGATAGACTAGCCTTGAACACCGAAATGACTATGTTCACGTTTGGGTCTTGACACACTGTGCACACTTAACTTGACATCCTTGCAGTGGCCTACTGAAATTCTCTACAAAAGAGTAAGGTCTATATGCCTACTCATGGTACGTTTCACCAATGTTCAGCACCGCCGTTTTGCGACTATTTCCAAGTATAAAAGCTGATGGTGCGGAAAAGGGGAAACCACGAAGAGGAGGAGAGAAGAGTTCCATGTGTGTGTGGGAAGAACGTACGGCATGAAGAGCAGTCTACATTGTTACAAGCCAATCAAAATGAGTCTCCTATCTTCTAGTTCCACAAAAGCACAAGCTCACTGCAGAAACATGAAACCAGAAACGAAAAATGTAAAATGATAAACAGCATAGATAACAGTGTCACAGTCCTTAGATAGGAAATAACTGTGTCACGGTTATGTGCGGATATGGATCATAGAACTTTTCATGGCTATCTGCATTTTTTACACCAAAGTATGAGAGTGGAAATGGACAAACTATGAAGCAGTGTAAATTGGGCGACTAAATATAATAAAGCACTTCTGTGATTGGCAGAAAACTGTTTGCAACCTTGCAGTCATGCAATCTCATCTCTAGTCTAGTACCAACACACACAGATTAGATCACTGGATTAGTGAAATAAAAATGACAGTTCCTAAGCCAATTGCTACATACCACCCAGAGCAGTGAGTTACCATATCTTGCATGAGTGCTGCTGAGCTCAAAACTGTATGTGTCAAAGGCACAATTACAACTCCACAGACTATTAGCAATCTCTAACGTTCACAGAGCTTTATCTACCAATCCCACCCTCGTACATTTTTAAGGGGCGACATGACATTCCTGTACACTTGGTATAGTTTACGTTTTCTACAGCCCATTCCAGAAGTAAAAAGAACTACAATCATATGAGAAACTTTAGAGAACCCTATTTTAAACCATATAACACACAAAGTAAAAAAAAAAGAAAAGAATTATGCTAAACATGTCAGGGCATTAGTAGCAAAAGCATGCGCTCACCATAAAGTCACGACCACCTACGGGAAGAGTCGCAGACTTAGTCGCTAGGCCATAGCCAGGCTTGGGAACCATCCGCAAAGATGACACCACTGCACACAGTCAACGTGGACATGACAAAATTTATTTGCCAAGTTGCCCCACCCATAGAAATTGCAAAATGAGGAAAGCATAGAATAGCCCTCCCCCTCCAACAGCCAATTGCCAGTAATGCTTGAGGTTCCAAGTTGGTTATTTCCTATGCTCCACTTCCATTATCACAAAGCCTCTGTCACAAAAGGCATAGGTCTCTCAACAAATCTGTAGAGAGACCTATGCCTTTTGTGACAGGTGCTCAAGTACCTGAACTACCATACTGCTAGGAACTAATTACTGCTCAATACTAATAAACTTTTACACATTTGGAAGAAATTTCAGGAAGGTTCAGTACACACCTCTTGGCACTACCTGACCATACATCTTCTGCAATATGGTATTTTCAGCTACCTATATACAGCTAATGTGGCAAAAGCACCTTTTCACTGTAATGAGCTTGCAACTTAGACTATTGAGAAGGAAAATGTACCATTATAGCTAGGCGTCGTTCCAACAGATCTTCCCATGGATGACCGATAGCCGGAGCCCCGATCAAACTCGTCATCCTCCCATGGTCTTGGGCGGTCAATGTCCCTCGATGGAGCTGAAATGAGCAACAAATTTTTCTTTAGTAGCCAAAAATATTACGCTAGATTTAGCACAACTTACAGGCATTAACAGGGTTGTCATAGCGCAGTCGGTAGGTAGGCTCCTTGTTGGCTGCCGGAGTTCTCGAAGCATTTCGAGGATCCACGTGGCTCATCTTCCACGCACGGACTTTCTCACGTTCTTTGACTGTTTTCAAAAATACCTACCAAAGAAAGCATTTCTGATGGAGCTAAGTTTTCATTAAATATCTTGCACAGACATTGTACACATTATTACACTCAAGGGTTTCAGGAACAGCTTTCAAGTGCATTTGTCATGCGACAAAAGAGTGAATAGCAAATACCCATAAGCATAGATATAAACACTGTACCTTTCCAATGCCTGTGGCAATCTTGGAAAGCTCCTCCTCTTCTTTCTTCAACTGTGGATCTTCATCCACAGCCTCATCCAACTCATCCTCGTCGTCAATCTCGTAATCCTTTGAGCTGCCACTCCAGCGCCGCCGGCGCTCTACAAGATGCACGTCACTCTTGCATTCTATTTACTTTGTATTTTTCTCACCAAAGTGCATATCATGCAGCAACATTTTCTTCTGCCATTACAGTCTCAGTCAAACTCCTTTATAACCAACTTCAGTACATCACGAAAATTTTTCGTCGTAAAGGGAATTTCGTTGAACAGGATATTTCAACAAATAAGTTAGCTGAAATATTTGCAAATTTGCTTACGATGGACTTTCTTTATAATAAGATTGAAATGTCATCTCCAGTGGTTGCTTGTTGCCCAATAAACATTTTTTCCTACATTGTCTGTGTGCCAACATAAAACAACTTGCAATGTGTGTCCAACCGCCACTCACACTTCCGTAACACATTTGCCAACAAATTCCTTCGACTGGAGAGGCAACGCTACTCCTCGCTACACGACTGTACAGACAAACACAAGTTCATATTAGGTCTAGCGAAAACAACATGGAACATCGCAACATAAGTAGTACAGTCGAACCTCATTATAGCCAAGCCACACGGGAACCGCAAATGTGTTCGTTGTATCAAAATTTGACTACAAATAGCTAATACTTAAAAACTTCATTGTGCAAGTAATAGATTTTGCTGTGATTAGACCAGAAAACCTCGTGTTATTTTGTTATATTTGTCATAAACCTCTGAAATACACAATGAATTACATGGGGGGCTGACCACACCATGATAAAATTTTGTTCTAACGTATTTTTCATTAAAAAGCCGGTGGTTGTGAAGGTGTTTGACTGTATCCAGACTTAAATGCCTCAGACACTTCTGTTTCAGCAGTAAAATTTTAGGCACTGTATCTGTACTTATTATCTGTATCTGACAAATACTGCTTGTGAAAGATGAAAACTTGTCAGACAATCTTACCGGGATCAGTGTAGGGGAATGGTGGGGCAGGAAAGTCATCTCGCTCAATCTTCGGTATCTCCGTGGGTTTCGGCGGCCGGGCCCCAGGAAAGTGTGCCAACTCTATGGGTTCCTCGTTATTCATGTGTGGTGACCGCGGGCGAGGCACATTCCATTGCATAGTATCAACTGTGGAGATAGCCGTTTACTTGGCTGCCAGCACACATTTCAGGTACATACCCAGAACTTGCATTCCTATAAAGAAACAGCCATCTATGTAAACCATTGCAACCAGAAAGGCTCTATCAATCCACATGCAATGACATATCTAAGGAACATCTCTGAACCACCCAAGAGAAAGAGTACAAATGTCACTAAACCAGGTACCAAGGAGGGACATACCTTGTTTACTGTGCTGTTTAGTTATTATCCTCTTCTGTCCTGTTCCATCTGATGAGGAACAGCATTGTGAGTCACTCTATGCAACACTAGAAGGATACAGCCAGGGCCTTAAAGGGACGGTCTCGTACAGAAAAGTCGATTTCGAAACTTTAGTGAAATAAGAATCGTTAGTACTAATGTAAGACCGCATCGAAAGCCCATCGGCAGGAGCGCAATAGTTTGAGAAATTTAACAAAATAGTAGAAAAAGCAGGTGACGGATGTCACGTGTTTCTATTGTCTCCCTCCTTTATTACACGAAAAAACGTCAAGGGTGACATCAGCAGGAAATTGCGCGAAATGCGGCTCTTGTGATTGGCTTGCGCGCGCGATCACAGCGCTCGCCTTTCTTGCGGGCGAGTGCTCA
>JARGYV010084435.1:0-16245 GCA_029532675.1 Ornithodoros moubata
TCACTGCAGTTCTCTTCAAGAATGAAAGCTCATAACACAGCAAACGCGTTGTAAATAATTTCCAGCGTGCAGCGTGCCACATCACGAGCGACGATGACAAATCACATCGTGACCGGTAGTCACAAACGCGCCCCAGTACAAACTCTTGTGCACTGCATGCAACTTGAATAAATACATCACTTGGCACACATGTATGTATTCGCGAGGTCGTTGTCTAACAGTACAGCGGTAGACCGCAAGGTGCACAGACGTCGCCCGCGAGAGAAGAGCATCTGCCACGTGATAGGCATTCAGGATCCGGTTCGAGACTCCGTCGGTAGGGGAATGGTAGACCCCGAGGTGCAGATTAAAAACAAACAACGTAGTAGCCAGTTTAGCCTATTCGGTAAAGCTTTCACGGTTTCTAAAACACGCCACGGATGCTTTGAAATGCTTGTAGAGTTTCACAAAAGTATTTCGCCATAGAACTTGGACTACAAGACGTAGACCTTCCGTGTGACCACACCTTCGCAGAGAATCATTACATTGCACAGATTACATAGGACACATTGTGAGCTTTAGAATGTATTTTACTATAGAAGATGAAAACAGTGCTTAGAGTGGGACAGGAAACGGAGGCTCTGCGAGGGCCTCGAAGTTATTGCTGTATGTTGTGGCAATACGTGGAGCGCAGCCATTCCAGTGTCCCAGTACCTTCCTTCGCGACGAAGATGGTACAACTTCTGGTTCTGCATCCAAATCCGCAGCGCCCCCTACCTTGACAGGGCTTAACAATGGAGTATCATCTCCGCTGGGTGACGCAGGCGACTTCAGACCAAGGCAGCTCTCACGTTCTCCCGGTTGCTCTGGAGATCCCTTCGGGTGTGATTCATCTGTAAGAAAAGTCTTGCTTAGAACGAATCCACTGCGAATGTTGGTTGTGATCGTGATATTTGGAATGTGGTGGCCGCGCATGATATGTTCGTACATGTTCATATTTCAAGGGAAGAGCAGGAAACGCTCAGAGCTATGTGACAGTCCCAATTAGCTAATAGGTATGCGGTGACTGGGCAGGGTCTAAACCATAATTATTGGATATTACATTGAAGAAATGCACACACCTTTTTTCGTCTTGCTTTTTCCTCTTCTCTGGCGTGCCTTTATTTCACGACTTGCTTCAGGGCCTGGAAGCAGCTCTGCTTCGGAGTTGGTCGGCGATCCCCCTGTACTGTCCTGTTTTACAGGAGGTTCAGGGGGCTTCTCTGGGTTATCTCTTTTGCCACTTGGATTGTCTCGTGCCGAACTTTTAGTCGCAGGAGCTGCCGAACCGGCTAACTATTGATGAACGATGAATGAAAACGATGCATCAATACATCGAACTCCTGAGTTCATATTCAAGCAGTGTAGACTTGGCTAGAAGCTATCTCAGAGAGCTGAAAAGTGTTTTCAGCATTCTCTTCGCAGTGACATTGTATCAAGTTCGCATACATTTGGACGACGCGTGGCAAAGTGATCACTGGGGTACTTGTAATGGCTCGGCATTGAAAGCATTGAACTTACGCGAACGCCGTTCCAGATGGAGTAAAGATGACCTCTGTACCAGGCTATAAGTATTGTAGGAGTCAGCGTGCATGGTACCAAGTATAGAAGAGCAGGCTGGGCATTTTGCATTAAATGCAACGCAATAAAGGTCATCACCATTCCAACACCATATGCTGAAAGTGTTCCAGAGAAGAGAATAAGACCATCCCACCGAAACTTTCCGTGCTTCAGTATGGCTCAGGCGTGCTCTTACGTACGGAAGATGCAACATCTGTACTCACCGGCACAGCCTATGTAGAAGTAGAATCGTCTTCCAAGGGCCAGAAGATCGAATGCGTGGCAGTAAGAGATCATGACTCCTGGACACAACAACAGGGCCTTCCAGCAGGATATAGAACACTATACGTCACCAATACCTGGACCAAGGATGTCTCCAAGACCCAAGATCGAAAATTTAGAACCGCCACATAATTCAAATTTGCTGTGACTGAGCCTCGGGAACTTGATGACCATGGGAAGAGCCTCTGGTGAGTTCCCACCTTTTGCCACTTCCACCATGACACTTTCGCGCTTCTGAAAATGCAGTGTTCATTGTGAAGAGCCACGACTATGGCGTACGTACTGTAGCAATCTACCGCATAGAAGCACGATACAGCGCCTTACCGCAGACAGAAGCGGTGTGATGAAAACGAAGAAAACGTCATAGACCAAAAGCAGCAACAGCAAGAGGCACAGCACCTGCGTCCGGGCAAAAGACTATGACGTACGACAGCAGTTGCTCTGCAACGCACCTTCAGGTTCGGCAGGTGAATGGCCTTCAGCATACTGATTGAGAATACAATGCCGAGTATGTCTTGCAAGACCCAGCCGTACTCGTGGTGCCGCAGTATCATCCATGCGATGCCCACACTAAATCCCATACACAGAACGACGACCTCCCGGATTTCCATGGGCGTCTGGCAGCAGATAGCCATGTGTTTCGGAATCCTGTATGTATAACGCATGCCAATATACACCATCGCTACCGAGTCTGCTGACTATTAAAAGTTAATCTACTCGGCACATGTTGGACTAATCATACAAACGAAAGTGAATGCATGCATGGCTTAATGTTGAAAATTCCCTATAATCTCCGCCTCCTTGTTTCGTGTTTCATCACGCCGTTACTCTTGTACTTTTGGCGGGCTATATTTCCAGTCCATTGCACGTGCTACGGATGAGTCAACACAACTTCCCTGGTTGTTCCAATATTGATGCGGGTCACAAGAGGCTCCAGGCATGCCACGAGTGCCGCCGACGAAGCCATCGCGAACATGAACATAATCACGTACACTGCAAGAAAGAAAAAAAAATAACTTTCCAACGGCGCCAATTCACCCTGGCAACGGGCTCCTTACCGAGGTAGCGGAAGAAGTAATACAGCATGAGTAGCAGGGTGCACATGTGGATCACGAAAATAATGATAATTTTGGTGGAAATTGGGGGAGCAGAAAGGCCCTCCTCCATGTCATGAACTGACTCTGTAAAGTCTAGCTTCTCCTGGGCCATCGCCACGGCAGTCACAATGGCGTTCCTGCTGGTGTAAAAAAATTTTCAGCAGTCTAAGCATCTCTATAATTACTCCTGTTTTTGCGCTGTGAATTAACATATGTACACGATGACAACTGTTTAACGTGACTACCGCCATGACGAGGGGGATGAATAATTGCCCATTCGTACGGCGTTCTGTGTGGGCGTCTCACATTATCTAGTCTGAGACACGATATGCTCGGATCGTACGACATGTGTCGTGACTATGCAGATATACGGGTTCCTGCTATCTGAATTTCAGTTTGGAAAATGCCCGTATGGAGGGTTCGACGTCCACCAGACATGCGCAATATTAGTTTGTACGTGCCTTTGACGCTGGTTGCAAAGGCAGCATCGCATGTCGTCGCTGAATGAGTGAACTGTCGTTACCCTAACCTATAAGCGTACCTTTGCTGGGCCTCTTCGTCGGGAGCATCTTGTGCATGCCGGTCAGTACTTTTCTGTTTCCTCTTGCCCTTAGTTTTGGTCCTAGGCTTATACCTGCGCAAAAAGACACTTCCGTCGTTTTCCAGGCTTGATCTAGCGATACCCTTTAGCCACCGCAGTTCTCATTACATCCAATTTAAGGAAGACGGTAAACCGTACTCTCTCCCCGAAACCCTGCCAAATAAGACGAATGGGCTGACAGCGAGATACATATACATGTAGGTCATCAGGAAGATGACACTACTTCAAACAGCTTGCGATCCTTGCTGTTCATACTTTGAGGCAACCACCCAGAACAGAGAAATCCCTGCATGACTCCAAAATCGCGAGTATGAATGACATCATTGTCAAAGGAAATCTTCACAGTACTCACTCTTCATGCTGCACAAGTCCCGACCAAAACGATCCGGATGTCACAGTGAAAACAGCAATAAGCCAAATGACTGCGAAGCTCCAGTCAAACGAAACAGGTCTTGAAAACAGTTTCGCGTATAATGTGCCGTTTTGGTTGGCATCATATTTCTGGAAAGACGTTACGATTGCATTACATAAAAATCGACGGAGCACTCCCAATGAACAAGTGTAGCTGCGCCAGTAATGCGCATAAGGCATATACCGCTATCTCATAGCCAGTCTTGTTGAGAATGAAAGCCACGGAGATGTCAACCTTTGTAAGCGTCGTCTTCGTTTCTATCTTCTGTCATGTGAAGTAAAATGATAGTTAGCAGCAGCAAAAAAAAAAAAAATAACCGAGTCGAGGTACTAAACCCTCCGTTTTGAAGTGAAGAGGATCAGCGCTCCCTCCGCTTTCGCAGATTTGAGCTTCATAATGATCTCATCGCTGGTGTCGTTGGAACAGCGTTCGACCAGCACAATTTTTCCTTGTAGGTTGTGCTTCTCGTAGTCGCAGAAGGATTCGTTGACCATGGTTACGAGCGGAAGGTACGGCTGTTGTTTTCGTAAGAGGCAGTTCATACCGGCCGAGTGAAATTTGACGTACAAGAGATACTCACGACCTCATTCTCTTTCTTGATCTTTTTGATCGCCGGTACGTAGAAAAGGCAATATAGCTTTTCTTTCAGTTTTTCTCCTTTTACAATAAGCATTGCGTCCTCCAAGGAATTGGTGCCGGACACCTTCTGTTGGAGTGTTTTAACAAAATGAAATGATTATGTAAGCGTAAAGCTGAGCAGAATGCATGCGACACTTAGGACTGGGGCAGGTGAGGGCACATACATTACTATCCTAATACAATCAAGCGTCGATTTATGAACACCTTTCGTTTCTCCGAAAATCGTTCATAAATCGTGGGATTCGTACATAGAAGTCCAAAGTGTACGGAACAAACCGGACCATAAAACCACAATCCTGTTTCAATATGTTCTCTTTTGTAAAACACTTGGTAATTGCGCTTTGCACTAAACTTTCTACTGGGCTTAACGTGGTTAAAAGAAGTGACAAATCGCACAATGTTGGCTTGACAATCCGTGGTACCCTTCCACATTGCTTCCCGCTGCGACATGGCATATAACGATTTTTGTCCGACCGCCTTGTGCTGCAGCAGTAAGGCGTATCCATCTCGGGCACACACCCTAAACTGACAACCGACTCCCGGCCAGAGGTCGAATCATCGCTCCCAGCAAATTGTGAATAACCAATTCTGCACTCGAATTGTTGTATTCGTACTCCCAGCACCTGTGAATCACTCGAATTCAGGCGCTTCCAACATAACTGCCGCAGAGCCCAGGGTTTTCTTTATCGGCTACTTTTACGCTTCTTTGTTGGCTAATTGACTTGTGTTTTGCGCGTGTCTATGTTATCTTCTAGCCAGATTCGCATTATACAGCACGTATATGACACATGTAGGGCACTGCACAGCATCAGTTACGTACACAATATGCTCGGAAGCGTTTGAAGACCACCGGACTGCAAGGCGCTATAGCGGCTGATTCGGAAGTGCACTTACTTTGACATCAATGATCAGAGCGAGGAACGTAACTGCTGCGAAGAATACGGGACGACACATTTTTCCGTATGAACAAGGTAGACACGGAGGAATGTGCCACGTCTGGAGAAAGAACCTCAAAAGATGACGGCGACCGTGCAGCTATCACGAGCAATGGCCTTCCTCGTCTTCTGCACGTGGTTTCTTGTTTGCATGCACTAACCACGCGCGGACTAGAAAGTGTAACTCTATGTAATTTGAAATAACCTTAATACTAGCTCTAATCGAGCACTAATAATAGCATAGTTCTTAGTCTCCGAGAGTTGACTTGAAGCAAGTCAACTCTCCTCCTGACTCCTTATTACAATACTTATACGTGACCATTAAGCCACTGAGAGAGCTATCGCGATCAAAAACATTTAATTAGTACGTGCACGGAAGGATTTCGGGGCAGTCGTTGGATCAGCCTATAGGTACCATCAAGGAGGGTTCAGAAAATATACCTTGAATTTCCCAGTTAGGAACTTCTCAACCTGTGTTTGGTGTGACACCCAAGACCAGGAGTAGCATGAAGAGCGTTTATTGACCCCGTCCGTTCACGTAACGCACAAGGAAGCGCGACATAAAACGAGCAGTAGCCGATGTCTTATTCGTCCAGCGATACCCTCAAACGGATTGGTAAAGCAAAAGCTGCAGCCGGTAACGCTGGGTGTCCTTATGTGTCGGTCACAACAGATACAATAATCGTTCTGCCAAGATGTAACCCTATGGGACTTTCTTGGTTTGACCTTCCACTCTGCCCTCTCTGTACTGGTCCCCACATCAACCATTCAAGGCATACGCACTCGTCCATTTTCTTCGTTTATTACAACATGGGTCTGGATCATTATTGCGTTAAGTCATCAAGGTACAATAAGATGCGTCATTAGAACTGGTGCAAAAATTTTGGTACATATAATGTTTTAGCGCAGAAGCAAGGGAGCGTTGCCGAGCCATTGGTTAGGAAGGAGGAGCATTCGGGGGCAAAACATTCGGCGGCCTTTGAGCATCATCGTTCTTTGGAGCAGGTGGTTTGGGTGCATTCCCCGTTGTTTGAGGAGCAGCGCCCGGCACCAATGCGTTCTGGGAACCCTGAGCCACTGTAGCAGGTGGCTTCTCAGCATGCATCGAAGCACGATATTCGCGGAACTCCTTGGGATCCCTTGGCCCCCAGTCGTCAGTTGGTAGAAATGCACTCTTCATGTTCTGCAGGAAAAAAGGTTTCATAGCTGTACACACATGACATCCGATTCGCCCCTTTCCCAATGTGCTCTCATTGTGGTGCCCCTGAATCCGTGGAGCATTTCCTGTATGACTGCACTTGCCATCCTGCAAAGACCTGCTGGAACGGGGTCTCCAATTGACCGTTGCGATCCTCCTATCATTTGGAGCAACCACCATTGGCGAATCGCGTCACTGGCCAAGTGCCGTTTACTACAGGCATCATCACCACCGCTAGCTCCTTTTCCCACGCTGTCTGGCTAGCGGCGCACCATAACATTCTGGTTACCCGTCAACTTTCCTGTTGACTTGCCTTAAGAATGAACTGACTGACCGAACGCGATCCTGTCCAATCGCCTCATTGGCTTTGTGCCATCTCTACCCAACATCACCACCAGCACCACGCATACTGTCTATAGATAAATTCGTCCTCTAAGCAGAAATCTATCTCGTTGTTATAGTACTTCCCTCCATGAAGCCGTAGAAAAAATTGTTTTACACGCTGTGGGTTGCAGACCAAAAGTAGAATCTTCGGCGGTCGCAGAACCTTTAAGAAGAGAAAGAAAGAAAAAACCGCTTACGCCTCGTCGTCTGTACAAGGCGACGATTGCCCAGATAGGAACTTGCACCATAGACATTGAAGCGATGCACCAACCAAGGCTATTTGCCCATTGGGGGTACGGCTGGACATTGTTGTACGTTATTGGAGTGGCATGGGTAAAACCATGGACTGCCAGCACCTGCAACGCAAACAAGTGGACTTGACAAACTCTGTATGTACACTGTATTAGAAGTCCTGCAAATCTCGCTTACCAATAAAGTTCCCGGAAGAACGTATGTCCAGCAGAACCTCATAAGAAATGACGGGGGAGTTCCGGTCATGAATTCCATGTCTCGTGAGAAGTTACTGACACCTGGAGAGGAAAGAGCGGATGGCTAAATTAAATGCGGGTCAAGTGAGTTTGCTGGTGACCGTTCCGCTCGGTTTTGCTTACCATATAACCACATAATACCAACAACTTCGCAGAGACCGATAAATATAAGAGACAGGCCAGCGCTGTATGTGTCCATCATATTGAGGACGTATTGACCACCCTGCAAAACAAAGTCAGGAAATTTTGGTCGCTTTTCTTATTTTTCACACAATCTGCTCCATCTGTCTGTCTTTCCCTACTGCACAATCTTTCAGGGCACTTAAACTGTCAGGAAAGGCTTGAAAGGTACAAAAAGTATTGATTTAAAACTTGTGGCCTGTCCCATGTACAGGTTTGCCCTTCATAAACCAAGCCGGTACTATGTAGTAGTGTGGCTCATAGGTTTCTTAAAAGGCGCTAACAACATGTCGTGCGACCGGAAATAAGATAACAGCGAACGATAAGATAATTCAAAACATAGAGAGCCTTCGTCTAGTGATGTGCTTACGTCTGTGACGTTAGTGATTCCGATGAGAAAACAAATCGTGCATGAGACGATGGACAATGTCGGACGGTGATCTTCGAGATACGGAAACGTGTCGGATAACACAGTTAGAGCAGTCTGTAGCATTGGAAACTGTGGAAAAGAAGTTGAGAAAGTTGTACGCAGGAAACTCCACCAAGTCTATCACTCACCTCGCTGTCGATGCCCAGGAGGAAGAGCATGAAAAAGAACGTAAATGACCAGAACTGCGGAAACCAAAATGTCGCCAGGGCTTCAGGGTAGACTACAAACGCAAGGCCTTGCCCTGCCAACAAAACATATGTTCTCGCAATCCTCACGCACCACACGCATCCTATGTAGTAGTTGTGACCTCGTGTTACCTGCTTTTGCAACAGATTCAATAGGAAGTCCAAGCTCCAGAGACAAGTGTCCAAGCACGGAGAATATGGCGATGCCACCAAAGAGGCTGGTGAGCACATCAGCGATGAACACGATCACCGTGTCGCTGGAGACACAAAATCGCCTTTTGTGTGTATGAGTACATCACAGTATGACCGGCATTTATCGTGAACTGTCATGCCTATAACCATTCTCTCTGTGGGAGATGTGCGAGAGGTAACTCCAAATTGCATGACCATTTACGCATGCATACTGAAGGTCGTGCAGACCTCGATGGTATGCCTTATTAGCAACGGCATAATGACTCGCACTTACGTCAAAATATACGGATTTTTAAAGTTGTTGTAACTCCCGACCATGATGATGACGCCCCAGGAAAGATTCAAAGAATAGAACGCTGCTTCAGCTGCTCTCCGCCACACCTTTAAAAGACGTCATTCATTTTGAGTCAAAGCTCAAGTGCATATTCTCTCCTACATGCTGAACAGCTCCATACTAGTATAACGATAATCTCTGGGTAACACACATCCCAAAGCTGGTCAGATTTTCGCTTTTGGCTGCTGAAGAAAATATCGGAGGCTTCCTCACGTGAATGTTTGTTAACTTCGTGAAATCTGGCACCAAGAAGTACTTGATTCCTTCCAACGACCCCGACAGTGAGACCCCCTTGATGAGCAGGATCGCGAGTACGACGTACGGAAAGGTTGCCGTAAAATATACAACCTGTTGGGAGAGGAAATACGGAAGCACTGCGTTCAAGATTCGTGTAAATCGGTAGGGCAATCAACACAACACGAACACGTAAGAAAATCAGGGATTGCCTATGAGAACTCATACACACAGCAGCAAACTGAGGTTGTACTCTTTCTGTTTCTTTCACAATACCTTGCATTCCGACCGAGTCAAGACGTAACATATATCTGATAGCTACAGTTGCCCCTGTTTCGTTCACTCAGCATATGAAATTATGGGTCAGCAGTTGGTCTATATTTGAGCACAACCTATAGAACATACCTTTCCTGATGACGTCACGCCTCGGATAAGGCAGATACATACTAGCAGCCAACTGATGAACAAGCACAGACACAGCCCCCATCTTATCGACCCAACTTCATCAATGCCGCTTGATAAATGTAAAACGTATTTTCTGGAATGCAGAGACAATAACATTATATTATATTATATTATATTATTAACACGATATATATCCCTGCGATACCTTCGCATAAATATGAGCACTGCATAAAGTGAATACTGTATTTGACGTACTCCCAGTACTGCTCAGAAGCAGTCTGCGTGGCATTGGTGCAGCCGGCCATGGCTGCGTAGTACACATCACTAGGGACTGAAAAATTTGCCCTGGACGCAGAGGAAAGCCAAACAGCGTCTTTCGAGGCTGGCGTCTGAGTCACGTTTTTCGCAAGAGTCTCGGGTACGTCCCGGCAGCGAACCTGAAAGTGGTTACCTTCTTTACCTCTGTACCTCCTACTACAAACCACTCTTACAAACCAATCACGATACAGAATGGTGAAAAAATGGTACGCTTACGCCTACCGTTTTCCACCAATAAGGAAACCAAATCATATCACTGCGAATATTGATTGGTTCTTAGCTTGTTATTTGGTAAAGCTTTGTTTTGAGAGTGCTGGATCTCAAGTGTACTGCCAACAGCACAAACTCAATCACCCTTCAGACTGATATCATTCAGAAACCTGATTGGTGCAAAATGACAGTCTGCTTCTAAAGCGCATGAAAATATACGTTACCTGTCCCGCTTCGCGGACGTAGCAAGTCTGTGGGTCCGCTCCCCACCATTCGAAGCATCCTGCCCATGGCAGCTCGGGTCGGAAGGATTGGAAAAGGTAATACAGGGAATATGCCAGAACGACGTTGTAATAGATGGCAACAAGCATTGACAGGATCACCATACCAACACCGACACCTGACGGGAGAAGCAGAGACCGTCTATCAGTCATTCTTACACTCTCAAAACAGAACTTCACAGCACAATACATTGAGAACCAACCACGTTACAGAATGATTTTCTTCAGTACCCCGAATGGCCTAAAAAGGTAGGTGTACGCCGTTGTGCGACAATTATCATAAATGCATGCTATCTCAAAGAGGCGTACGCCTACCGGTTTTCACCAATAAGGAAACACAATTATATTGAATAGTGATTGGCCCTGAGGGTGCCATGCGGTGAAGTTATGTTTTTAGGGTGTATGAGTAACCTAAAGGCAGCTGCTTCCTGTGATATTGTTTCCGTCCCACGACGTGCTCTAAGACTCACGGTCTTTTGTGGTTACCCAATACCCTTGCTTAACACATAAACGAGAAAATAACATATAAGTCCTATAACTCGTGTCAGTCATGCTTGTGCGTCACAGAGTTGGCCTACAGTCTGACGTACCCCTTCCTATCGGCAAGCAGTTCCAAACAACAATGGGTCCAGCGCTGGCGAACTGACCAAAGGAGATTTCCATGGTAAATAATGGAACACCAATGAATATGATGATGAGCAGGTAGGCCGCAAAGAATGCACCTAAAAAAATTAGGTATAGGCTTATAGTAGAACTAGAGGTCAGAATTAGAACTTGGCTAAGTGCCATCTGAACCAGGCACCACCACCACAACCACCGGAGCTGAGGAGGCGCAATTATTCAGTCACCGGGACACACTGGCTTCACGTCAATGAATCAATCGTGCAATGGGCACTTCTAATTGGGGTTTCAGGGGCATAGACAATACGAGATGAAATCTTACGCCTCGATGAAAGGAACGGCAGATACTGTAACAAATACAGCTAATGTCGCGTATATCACAATGAGCGAGGCAGCCCACCGTGTTACAATTACAGGTTACTTTATTCAAATGGCGCATATTACTGCAATAACTTTGGTAGGAGATATTGGTCGGCGAAGTTACACGGTAGAACCTGTGCAGTCTCACCTCCTCCATTCTGGTAGGTCAATATGGGGAACCTCCACACGTCTCCGATCCCAACGGCCATGCCGATGGCATAAAGAATGGATTCGGTTCTGTTCGTAAACCGACTGCGTACAGGTTCTTTTCCAGCCGGCATCCCGGATTCCGCGACCGCTTCTTTGGGATCATCTTTCTCTGGAAATAAAGAAAATTTGATAAAAATAAGCAGAAGTAAAGTATTCTGCGAACGAGACATTGAGCACAGAGGGAAAGCCAGCTCTGCACTGGCTTGTTCGGATGTCTGCTAGTACGGTCTAGTGGAACGAAAACATGCCAATGTAAGCCTCAATGTTTTCATTTTTAAAATGTGAGAATAGAGGAATTTATAACGTAGGGCTTATCCACACCCCGAGTTTTGTTCTTGATGAGCTCTTGCGTTGATGAGTGCCAGGTAGATTCGCTGGCATGCGACACCGGCACAAAATGCAATATGCAAAATACAAAATGAAGCAGGCAACCCAAGGTTGTCAGACACCGTAATAATGACAAAAACTCACTCCCATCACCGACATGGAAATCTGCAATCGTCATTGTCGAAACACTAGACGGTAAGCTTTTCCTCGTACAGGTACATTACACCAGAGGGGAGGCCCTCTTGCAGGTGGACCGTGCCTACGTGCTAACCCCCGCTCCGTGATGCCTGAGAGCGTTCAGAATCGCTCTTTTGCTTCCTCTTCGTTCTTCACATAGGCAAGCCGATCTCCGATATTCAAGAAGCTAAGAGTCCGGAGGAATTGATGCAGTTTCCACTCAAGCAGTGTTCTACTTCACGAAGTCCATACTCGCAAAAGGCAATTCCAATTCAAACTAGCAACTGATGTACAAGCAGTGGTATACTTCAAGGTTGTAAACGTGAGGTTCCACATGTGAGGGATGCCTCTGGATTTACTTTTCTTTTATCTATTTCCCTTCTGCTCTCTCTCTCTGTCTTCCTTAATACAGCGTTGTCCAGTGTAAGGCAGCTCAGAGCAAAAAAGCTGCCACAAGAGTTTGACACAAGCCCAGAGCTCCCTGCATAGCAGCGTCAGTCGAAGGACCGAATAAGAAGCTCTAAGTGACCTTTAACCACTACGGCTGTGGGCCAGGGACCGGCAATCGATAGTATTTCAAGTCCAACACAGGAAGAACACCTTACTGGGGTCTTCCTGGGGCCATCACCATACGTGCCTTCGGAGGACTATCCCTGAGTTCAAACCCTTGTAGGAAGGATCAAGGGACACCGTTACACAAGGGATATTATTATGTGAGTGGCAGTTTATTTGAATACTGTGACATAAATGTTGAACGTATGAGACGGTCAATGTTTCCGCTTCAACAAAGCGGATTCTCGCGTGATTAATTAGTGATAAGTAGAGTTTCTGCACAGCAGAAAAACAAATGACACTGATGACATCTTGCGGCAATCGCCGAAATGCAAACATATGAAAGTCATCCTAATGCACTCCATTGGTCGTGTTATACATGTGTACGACGTGTAGGTTGTTGTTGTCTGGTGACCATCGCAGTGCACGGTATTCGTAGAACTGTTTCGGTTCTGCTGGTCCCCAGCTGGCCGTCGGCTGAAACGCACTCCAGAGATTCTGAAAAGATAAGGTACTTACATGTATAACATTGCTTGTTCTCTCAACAACTTTTGGTGCCGTGGTACGACTGATAAGGTCACAGTACGAGCATGTAACATCACGCATCAAGCCCCATCTGGCCCAGCTGTTCTTATTAATAACATCACCACCACCACAGCACCGCTACCACAGCGTCATATCATCTCCACAAGGCGAATATGGTGAGTTTTTTATGTAATTAAATAAATAGGCAAGCTGATGATTTGTGGGGCAACTGAGATTGTCAGCGCGAGGGCGAAATCAACTGTTCGAATATCTCGCTCAGATTTCACGCTGAATACAGATAATAGTCCG
Source organism: Ornithodoros moubata (assembly GCA_029532675.1). Taxonomy (NCBI): domain Eukaryota; kingdom Metazoa; phylum Arthropoda; class Arachnida; order Ixodida; family Argasidae; genus Ornithodoros; species Ornithodoros moubata. The sequence continues at coordinate 13,465 of JARGYV010084435.1, forward strand.
GAATGACCACGGGCGTCGCAGAAGTTCCGGCACCATTCGTATCTCGTGGATAGATAACGCATGAAACTTCACGAAAGGTTGCTGGCTTTTACTTCATGATGAGCGTTCGCTGCTTGTCTTGCGTGAAGGACACGTGGCAACAGTACCAAGAATTGTGGTGGGCCCCCTTCTGAAGCAGATAAGTGCGACAAGGCTATGCCAATTATGATTAATTCGCGTTATTAAAGCTCCTATCACTCGTGCAGAAAGAGTTTTAGGATTCCGTGCTTCTGGGAAAGAGTTGGCGTAAGCGTTTGCCCCGATTCATTCTAAGACATTGCTGCGCGTCATTGTAAAGTATGAAGAAACTGTGAATTACCTTTCGACGTCTATACATGGCGACGATAGCCCACAAAGGAATTTGTAACATGGACAGAGCAGCTATAAACCAACCGAAATGGTCCGCCCACTCCGGATAGGGTTCCGTATTGTTGTACATTACCGGTCCTGACTGGAGGACGCCGTACACTGTTATCACCTGCAACGAGGAAACATCTGGTTATCAACTCATACGCGTTTACGATACTTTAATATTACTATGTAGAAAAGAGACAATGGAAAGCAGACGATTCTATGCACTGGCCGGCTTCAGAAGGGACTTTGCTGGCATACGCCCTTAAACTTTTCGAAGGGATGGTAAGGATGGTTGTAGGATGGTAAAGATGGGATAGTAAGGACAGGATGGCTTTTGCATGATAAGGATAACGATGATGGTCCTAGCGAGACCAATACACAGGTTAACGGCCACCGATATTCTGCCTCCTTCTAAGTGTTTCGCATACTTACACACAGCACGAGAGGCGAAACGACGGCCCAGCTAATCTTGAACAACCACGGCGGACTTTTTCCCAGCATGAATTTGATGTCGTTGGAAAAGTTCCGCACTCCTGGAAAACACAGAAACCCAGTCAAGACACGTGCTATACCGCCACCAGCTTGCGTCCTCCGACCGTAGCCGACTTACCGTATATCCACATTATAGCACACACTTCACAAAGTGCAATAAACATGAGTGAGACGCCAGCGCTGTACGTATCCAGTAAATTCAAGACATATTGTCCTCCCTGTAACGTAATGAACGCTATTAATGCTTCGATAACTATGGGACATGACTTTATTCATATTAAAACGGGATCGTAATTCATGCATGTCCTTGTTAAGGGATGTTTGTTGCAAGAAAGCATGTCACACAACCATACCTGAGTGACGCATGTGAGACCGATGAGAAAACACACAGTGCAGGAGATGAACGCCATCAAACAGCGATGTCTTTCCAGTTTCGGAAACGTATCGGACAGCACGGTGAGAACAGTTTGCAGAAGTGGGAACTGCGAACACAAGGGACGTTATACCGTGGAAAGTGTCTGTAAATGGGTCTGTCAGATGGAAGTACTCGGTGGTTACGCGACGCGACGCACCATGCATGCACCGGTTCAAATGCAGATCCTTTCCTTTCAGGTTGGAACATTCCAAAATCCTTTAAATCGCACCTACTTTACAAAAAGAATGCATGGCCGAATTTCATGTAACGTTGTAGAGGTCCTGCTTTTATGGTTATGCTCTACACTCTAAAAACAGAACTTCACCGCATAACACGGCGATGACCAATCGCCGTGTTATGCGGTGAAGTTCTGTTTTTAGAGTGTAGCTTGTTTCTTTATATAGAAGGAGGGAGTCAGGGAACGCGGCCACTGAGAGGGCTTAAACCTGACAAACTCATCCATCAAGAAGTTCGTTTACCTCGCTGTCAATCCCCAGCAGATAGAGCATGACGAAGAAGACGACGGACCATAGTTGGGGACACCAGAATGTCGCAAGCGCCTCGGGGTACACCACAAACGCAAGGCCCTGTCCTTTAGCGGTAAAAGAAAGTAATATGCACTTGCGATTTTATTAGCATTCATCTGGGGTTATTATACGCCAGTAAAAAGATGAAAGTTAAGGTACCTGCTTTTGCCACGCTCTCTATAGGAGTTCCCAGATCCATTGACATGTGTCCAAGGACAGCGAATATTGCTATCCCGCCCAGGAAGCTCGTTATCAAATCCGCCACGATAACGATAGAAACGTCCCTGTGAACAGGAAGGGAAATGTTAGGAATCCCACTCTCCTCGTAACTCGAAGCTTTCTCTTTTTAAGAGAGCTTCGGTTGGGTTAGTAACGACTGGCAACGCAAACATGATAAGGCCTTTGTTACCCGTTAACCTTATCCGAAGGTTTGCTGAAATTGCGTGACTTAAAGGGACGGTCTCGTACCCGACGACATGTTTAAGACCTATGCCGTTCGAATCGTCATTGTCGAAAATGGCACACTCCAATTTTTTTTTCGCCAGAAGCGCAGCAGATAAAGTTAAACGAATGAAATTGATACGACAACAACATCCGGTGCGTCAGCAGGTACAGGAGTTTGCTACTGGACGAAAAGCGCAGCGAATCGAGGCAATAGAAGCAGTCGATGGCTCGCCGGGTCTCATTCAAATTTTAGTGTGAGCATTCGCCCGCAAGAAAGACGAGGGCTGTGACTGCGCTCGAAATGCCAATCACAAGGGCAGGGAACTCCGCATTTCCAGCCACTTCCCAAGCGGCGCAATGTACTGAAAGTCGGGTGCAATAGGTGTGGTCGTCAAGTGTCTTATCTTTTTGTCGCTGTCTTTCTGACGCGTCGCGAACTTCAAAAGCAACCTTGATACATCCGCCCACCCCTATTGCGCCCGAGTTTCAGTACACTGTGCCGCCTGGGTT
>JARGYV010084436.1:0-24850 GCA_029532675.1 Ornithodoros moubata
CTCAAACATGTACTTACCCTTCGAGAACTTGCTTTCCACCACGAAGTGTTCTCTCCACTTCCTCATAGTCGCAAGAGATGTCTATTTTCCTGTCTCTGCTTTGGAGGACATACGGATGGTGCTGTACAACGATGCTGTTCAGGAAAGTACCATTACCCTATAGACAGAGAACACAGTGATTCAGTGTTTTCCGACCCGCTCGTGCACAGTACAGCTGACAGCGCACGGTGTGTGCCGTACCAGGTTTTTTGTGCCGCACTGTCGACCATGGAGGGGCACGGTCAGGGCCACGTGACCTGTATCCGTGACCGCTGTCGAGTAACACTGATGTGGATGGCCAACGGCGTACACTCTCCCTCGGAAAGATGACGTCACATGAATGATGGCCGTCATCGCTGTAGCCTCGCAGCGCATTTCCACTGTAAGCGCAACAACGATATTCGGGTTACGGTATGTCCCATCATTGTATACAGGCTCTACCGCAAGTATACTATATGGCCCTACAAATCGGCGACCCTTGTGACACTGACCTGCCGTGGATTATCTTTTTATTTAACCAATAGCTCAAAGGATCTCGAGAGGAGCCTTAGCTGCCCACTCGAAAGCCTACGCGCCACCGTTCACAGCAAGCTCAAGAACCTGTCCCATAACATCGTAGACGTATCATCAGGCAGTCACCAAGCAACATCGTATTCAAACGTGGATAAGATCAAGGTAGTTCAACCGGTCGTACATCTCGAAATGAAGAACCCGCGCCATACACCCCGCTCAATATTAAGGCGTACTTACCATCAATACACGAGCCCTTCTCGTACAAGCGCCTGTCATCATCACTCGAGGCCTCAAAGCTGACGTCGTGCATTGTGGTGTAACTGTCGTCGGGGCTTAGAAGACACAGGTGTCGGGATTGGTCGTAGACGAAACTGCGACAGACGAACTCCGTGTGGTTCATACACGACTCTTGGCATAGAGCGTGGGATGTGGCCGATTCGTCTACATATACGTGGCCGCTGCTTAAATCACGACCTTGCACGGACTTGAACTGGCACCTTTGCGGTTCTGGAGATGTGTACAGGTCATATGCTTAGGACGGGAAGCGTACTTTTCCACTGGTGCTTCGAAAACAACAACGGGCACTTACCAGACACGCACTGATTTTCGCTGTAGATGACGTCTGTGCCACCCCCCGTACTTCGGAATGCTTCTGTGGCCGTCCTCCGGTCATGCCTGCTCAAGACGCAACGCTGTTTAGATGTCTCATACCGGCTTGATCTGCAGGCAAAATCCTTCTCCGAGGTACACATTTGGAGGCAAGCATCTTGGCTCGTAACCCCCGGGATGACTTTATCTTCGAACCCCAGAAGCTGGTAACCAGGAACCCGTTCAAACGACCAGTGCCTCAGACATAGATTTTCTGGAAAAACGGGGCATAGGTGAAATGTAGCTAACGATGGTATACTGCAATCTTTTTCAAGTCCACTGTTGGCCTGAGGCCCAACATGCACCTAAACGTCTGATTAGTGACTGCTTTTGTGATTGCCAGCTGACAAGCCCTAGCACTAGGTGATTTTAGCCGTCTGCTTGATATGTCTTCTTCGAAGATAGCAGACTGAGTGTGAATGTCTGAGTGCTGACCGAAATGTCTGTTTCTGTATCAGCGTGAAAACCCAGATAATGTAAAGTGATTCGCGCTCACCTGTGAGACATATCTTCCGATGGAAGCTCCAATTGGGGTCTGGCAACAGATAGTCGGAACGGTTGGCCACATCGAACCACGTCAGCGCGCACGCCTGCCTGAGGTGGTTGACGCTGTACCCCCGACATCGATCGTCTGCAAGGCACCTCCTGTAGCAATCTTCTGCTGATGTCTGAGGCTTCGGAGCTTTAAGCCCTCCAATGAAGTCAGCCACTTTGTACCCCGAAATTCGTTCGTAGGAGGTGCGATCTTCTGAACAGTGGGATGTGCTTTCTGAGGCTGCATGAGATGATGAAAGAGAAAAAAATGGACTCGATGATGACGCGCTGCCTTGGCATGACCAGCAACGAAGACGATGAGACACGACAGAGAGACTTCCATCGTTTAACGTACTTGGACACTTTCACCGTTCGTGGCATTGTGTGGAACAATAATAAGGCCTATGGACTTCAGGTTGTAGCGGCTTTGGGACTGTTGTATATAGGTGTTTACGAAATTAATTGGCGACTTCTGTCGCCAGAAAAGTTACTGGACTTCGAGAAACTTCCTTGCACCCTTCGAGCGGACGAGATCAGGCTCACAGTGGCTCTATTAGTCCTTCGTTTATGATGTTTTGATGACTGTTTCTGATTTCCAGAAAGGGAATTCCGGCATAATCTCAACATTTGGTGTCGGCTTTGACAGTGTATTTTGCGATATTTCACAAACTACCAGAGCAGTAGCCGTGGAATTTTCCGTGTGCTTAGCAGTGACTAGCAAAAAATTAAAAAAAATTGCTTTAGCTTCGGAATCGACGGGGAACATTGCGACTGCCCCTTCACACACACCGCTCAAATGTCGTATTCGTGAAACACAAATTATATTTTAGTCGTCTTTTCTGTTTTAGCATGACCCAGAAACGCAGTACACTCATACCTGCAAGCTTAGCTTAGAACTTTTACGACCACAATGATTAGATTAAAGACTGCCAGTTTGTGTGGGAATACTGTGCATTACAATATTACTGGGAGACAGCTTACCGTACGACCTTGCTGCAGCCATGACCACAACGGCGAAGGAACTCAACAATGGCTTGATATTGGGACGTTTCATTGTACCTAAAAGAAAGAAAAAAAAATATTAATCATCGAGTCATGAATCCCCTCTTCTCTGTCACTGATCTCTACACTTTTTTTTTTCTCTACGTTTTTTTTTTTTTTTTTTTACCAACACCACCACCCGCACGGGTTCAGAATACCGCATAGATATCTGGAGTGCCACAAGATGCGTTCGATTATTCCGCTTCCATTTTCGCCCTAACAGCCGTCAAGAGGCAAGAAAAGCATTTTTGAACCTCACTCCCCTTATGGCTCTCTGCGACCCATTTTGCTACCCTGGTACGGCATGTGGAGATGACAACCGTGAACAGGGCCTTTCCCCAACGCGGAAGATTAACGACCAAAGATTGCCCACAGCAAATCGACAGCAATAATGAAAGCTTACAGGGCCAGAACAGTATCAATGGCAAGAATGTGTGTACCACACCAGATGCCCACTTACAGAGCAAATGCGTCAGGCATCTACTGCTTCTGGCTCAACCTACAAGGATACCCAGCGAGCTCAGGGTTTCTTTTGCGAACCAGGGCAACGGCTGGGGCAAAAGTAGAATTAAGACCGACCAGCCACACAGTACCAGAGGCATGTCCACAAGCATTATGCGCTTCAAGACGCCCTCTTCGCGTCCTTTAGTGTCCCAAATGGTTCACCTTCTCGCGGCTGGCAGGTGTCAACAGTGAAGTGACGACTTCATTCTCTGTTCAGACACTAGATCTACACCGTGTAATTTAGGCTGGTTCGACGCTTGACTGGGCATGTGAATCGGGCTTGCATCTTATGACACCGCAAAGCTCCACCCCTTGAAGTGACAATGAATCCGTCTATCATCGAAGCCTCCTTCAGGGTACTTGTTGATTATATATACTCAAACACTGTTCTCGGGGCCTGCCGTGTAAAGAGACCGAAGTGTCAACGAGTTCGATGTACTGTGATAGAATAAGTATGTTTTTGTTTTTTATTAATGCACTGGCACAGTAATGCGCATTGTGTTCGATCATGGGTTATTGGGTTGTGGAGGATGCGTTCGAAGTGAGCTTGTCAGCTGCGAAAAAATGAAAAAAATAATAATAATAAAAACAGCAAACCGTTGGAGTTTTCGTGCCCGATTCACTACTTACTTATCTTCCAAAATTCGTCGTCAAAAGCAAGGAGATCTTGTGGGAACTCTAAGGTAATGACCCACACGGGGTGCCAGTGCGAAAGGAACTGGTTTTAATTTCCGTTCATCGATACGTGGCTTTAGCGCACGTTCAATCGGCTCGTAGATGCTGCGACTTCGTCAAAACTGGTCGTCTGGTGATCATGATTGGTGGATTTATGGCACAAAAGCGCCAACCTATGGTTAATCGACACGACTCTAGTAATGTAGACATACTTGAACATTGTAACATTACGTCATACTGTAACATTAAGCAAAAAAAGAGGATTAAGACGGCCTTGAGTAATTAAGCGTAGCACACTGCAGGCAAAATATTAACATTCTCCGAAGATGCTGACTCATGCCAGAGTCGGGAGAAACTCAGTGTATCGGCGTCGTTGGAAGGACAAGACGTTTCGAACGTCATGTGTGCCTTACACATATTAAGACATAATGCTTTGCTTAGTCTCCTGTTTCACCTTAATGTCCTGTCCCAATGCGAGCAACCTTGACAGCGTATACGACGTCGCACAATTTCGTTATTGACGTCATGGGTTTACGTGCACGGCTATAGTAACAGTTATAGCGAATTGTAGCAGTTCCGGATGTCACTCACCCTTCATCCCATCGAATGCGACGAAGTCTGCCTTCAAAGCTGCGAAGAGGGAACGATCGTTCCTCTCCGCCCTCTTATTTTCACTTCTACGTGCATGCATACCAGTGGTACACGCCCGGTGAAAAGATTGGTTATAGAGCGCTGTATTCCAACGCATTGCTTCGCAGCACAGGGGAGACTTTTACGGCTTTTCACGTAGAGTACATTCATTCGCGAACCTGTCCCAGCCATTTCTCTTTCAGCATTCTGTGGGCGCGGCCAATTTAAATTCCGTGTATCTCTCGCAGAAGCAAATACGGTAAACACAGATGAATGTGGCTCAGACATTTATATTGCCCGCAGTGCTGGAATTGGCGTTTAGTGCCCTGCAGCAGGTCCGCGATTGCTTCTGCATGCCCGTTCGGCTTTGTACTTTCAGTTTCGTTGTCTCGGGGCGCCGTGGCAAAAGTCTTGCTGTTATCTTAGCCCGGATCTAAAACCATCTAGGACAAATTGCAGACGCTGCCATCCCGTGATGAATGAGTATAACGCGTGAGGTAGAATACAATAGCTTGTCAACTACTTTAGTTCGGGGAATTGCACAAACCTTTCCTGTTTGTAACTGATGGTTGATGGGAAAGCTGAGTGTTTCTACCTTGGAAGAGATGAGGTGGGACAATAAGGCTATAGTCAGTCGTCGATTAGGTACGGCAAGAAAACGAAAGCAGAGGATCTCTGACTGCAATCCTTCCAGGATTTCACCCCTATACTGCAGAGTTCTTTCGCCAAATACTTCGTCACTTGACGCATATTGTCACGTATTGGGCAAAGCAACTACGCGGGTTTCATACCTGCGTCCCATGGACAAGGAGGATCCAGATGCTCAAGGAGTGAGCGATAGGCAACGCAGAACAAGCATGAGAAAGACGTTAAGAACCAACAATAACCAACCCGTAGTAATGGTCTCACTCAAGATCACCACACAGAAATAATTGCTACCCTTGTGCCACCAACAGCACACGCAGTCTTCCTGAAGAACGACCAAAAACGAAGATTTCATAGTCCATTACCCGCGAATGTGCTGATAAAACTGATCATCAGCAACGTTAATCACTTCCAAGAGGGTTGTCCTTGCCAGACTCCGGCTGGAAGAGGCTCGATTGTGATAAAACGGACAAATGGTCGTGGCGCACTGAACAAGGAAGCCACTGTGCTACTGCTGTTCGACGGGCTTGTGCTGAAAACGCCACATTCCGTAATAAAGGGTTATGGTACATCCTCGCTGTCATCGCATGGCCTGCAGGCTAAGGTGTGTCGCTGTGCGTGTCCAATGGGGGTTTCCAATTGGCTTCACGCGGATGGGGCAGATGGTAGAGACGAAGGCGATTATTACGGGGTCGAACGTACGAAAGGAGGGGAATGATAAATCACAGTTCGACACGGTCGTGCTGGAAGTTAAGGACCTCCGCGGAGTCATAATTGGGATGTGCACGGAGACGGGGGGCCAGTGGGGAGATTTGATGTACGAGTTGTGCGCAATGTAGTAATTACCGGGGCTCGTTTGGTATTTGGCTAATTACGTCACAATCGGAGGCTTCAAGTGTTGATGGCAGCCTGTAATTATTCTGTGTAATGCCGGCAAGGGCGGCATGTGGCATGCACTCCACGACGTGTGTATATTTTTACTGTCTTCAGATATGGCGGTTCTTACTGCATTCCAACCTTTCATAAAGCAAACATTGCCCTTCCTACGAGTGACTGACGCATATCAAATGGACAGAGATAAATCTTTTAAAAAGAAAGTCTTAATTCGTAGGAGACTGCTCAAAGCTTCACCTAGGCCTTTAGGCTCTTCAGTTAATATCGATATATGAAAAGATTACTGCATCAATTAAAGGTGATAAAACAAAAGAAAAGGCCCAGCGGGGGTAGACCCAGTTGCGATTCAATTTACAGGGAGTGAAGACAACACAGTATGCCACAGCCAATCACAGAACGAAGTAAGGCAACGTTCTTATTTACCCCCAACAGGAATTTTGGACGGTACTCCCCATACTAGGTCCCAGTCACTTCTTTCTTTTCTTTTACGAGTAGGCCCAGTCGGCCGTCCCATCCATCAGCCACGTGGCATCCCTAGGCGAAAAAGGTGTAGCTTCACATAAGCCTTGCAGCGCTGTATCAGGACGTTGTGTAAGATGCTAGTGGATGTGCTATGACTGCTCCACGCGTATTTTGGAAGGGCAGTCTTGACAGGTTCTTGGCTTGCGCAATACTGAAGCTAATGCGGTGTTTCCTGCTAGTGTTACATATCGTCGAACCAGGAAGATACAGTGCGCTTGATGTCCGGGAACAATTCGTTCGATGACGTATGTAGCATGTAGGCAAAGTAGCTATTAGACCTTGAAGTATATAGAGGGAGTTTATAGGTGTGTTATAGCGTGTACAGCGAGCTTCCCCGGTGGTCATGCGGATGATCGGCATATAATGGTAGTTGTTAAATCGTATGAACTGCAGTATGTATGTTTATGCATAAATGTAATAAATTGAAGATTACAGGATCCTCATAAGGCGGCACGCCACGATCTGGGCGCAGATAACTGACCCGCTGCACTGAGCGTGATCTTTTGATTGCGTCTCATCCGGGTGTCATCCATTGACGGAGAACGCGAAAGTCAAACACAACCATCTCATCATCCTGCAATCATGCTTTCGATCTTAGAATAACGCTACACAACCGGTAATCACTGAGTCCTATCTTCGTTATGATTGCTCTCGTTTAATCGTTCGTCTACAGACAATGGAAGAGAATGAAACAGAGATAAAAAATGTCTGTTTGGCGATCAACGTGTTACGCTTTTAAAGTTATGAGCTCTTGAGTGAGTGTGTGTGTGTACGTCTTCAAGAAATCTGTCCGCATTCTTTGCCTCCCGACATCGCTGAGCGTCAGCAACTTATAAATTACTAATAGCGTTTTGCTTCAATAGAACCTTCTCTTTATTTCCGTAATATCACCTTGTGTATGTTGGTTGCCGTCCCGACTTAGATGCGTGTCCTGTAATCCGGATTCCAAGGGCCGCTTCAAATCCGAACGGTGCACAGATGACATGTGTCTGCACAGACCGAAAATGAAATATCGTCTGTACGAAATAAAGCTAGCCACGCGATGTTGAACTTCATACCTACCTCCACCATGAACTACGGTGGAGGTTGGTAACGTTGTTACCCTTTAGCCTTGGAGTGTTTCCAAGGCTAAAGCCTCTCACGAACGCCGATTCACAGAGAGATACACCAAGGAAAGAGGAACCCAAAAACCCTCGTTTCCCGTCCAAACCACAACCCTATTGTCCCTCATTCCATTTCCGCCTCCAAATCCACTTTCCGCCCTTACTCTCGTGAATCGAAGTCGAATTAGGAAGAAATTTCCGTTCTACTCATCCCACGTCCGAGTCGATATAGCGACCCGATAGACCGTATAGCTTAAAACCCGAGAACTTCTCTAACCCCTTGGGGGGAAATTTTAAAATACCACTCAAACAGAACCTCTAAACGTTCCCTGTACGGGAAATATCGTTCTTCATTATTTTATGTTCTCGATCTCAAAGACTCGAGAACTTAATTCTCCGCTCCGACTACACTCTTAATCCGGATTCGATGATTTCTTTGAGTGCGCTGCATGGCTACGTGGTGTTTGTTTCATCCCCGTCAAAACTGGCTTCGAAATAAGCGTTGTTTCCGATTTGACACGTATTTATTTCGTTTTTCCTCATTCTCTCTTTAGCTTCGAGTCAGGGTTAGAAGGAAATGAAGAAAATGTTTCTCAGTGACTTCAGCAGGTTTTGCTATTGCTTTTTTTGTATGACTCGTGTTACCATTAAACGAATGGCATGTGCTGTTATTGATATATGTTAACAGCATGATAGAACGGCAGGAAGTGTGAAATGTGCGACTTAAAGGAAACTTGCTTTTACAAGTAATACGCGTGGAAGCGTATACTGAGTAGGTACGGTGAGATGCAAAACATTACGGAACATGTAAGTGACATAATTCCCGCTAAGCGCAACACATGGCTGCGTTTTGCAATGCTTTTGCAAGATTGCAACGCAACTTTTGTGTAGAATAGGTGATGCTGGATGTGGTTTTCTCTGGCATGCTGGTATTAAGCCGCACCATTCTAACTACGGATTCCAGCTGCCTCCCTGTTTGAGCCCCTGGTGACGAGCTCACGAAACAAATGTAATCAAAAGTTAGAAACCCGGCCAGCGTTTGCTTCTTCGGATGTATTTTAGCGAAATATAGCGTGCTGAGCGAATTTAGTACAGCAAAGCCATGAGTCTACAGTCGTTCATGGCTCCTGAAACAAGAAGCACCCCATAATGTTCGCGATCGACACCTGTACCGTCTACACCAGGCACAGCCATCACGGCGCAACCACACCCACGTGATATCCTGAAGGCTGTAATGTATCCCTGCATGCTCCAACTATTAAACAATAGCATGTATGCGAGTGTTTAGAACAAAAAGAGCTTGGAGGTGTAAGTGAGTCGTCATCTGGCTGCCCTAGCACCTGATTGTGGCGCAGTCACCTAGCAAGTGCTATTTGGCGCAGTCACTTTTCTCGGTCACTTTGTCCCGAGTCCAGTCAGGCTAGCGCGGTTGACAACAGGACTATTCGACCGCCCGTCAGTGCACTTGCGGCAGATTAAAAAATCAATAATGCAGTGTCATCGGTGACGGTCACGATTGAGTGGAACGCGCTTCCTGATTTTGCACAGGGTTCTACCGCTGTATGGGACATTTAAGAATAATGGCATGTGTCGACATCGCGCGGTATAGAACATCATCGTCTGCGACTCAACACAGAGGTACCTTTAACTCCTGCGATGATCATGATAAACTATCCTTCTGAAACAAGTATCGGACAGCTGAGGAGGCAATTTGTGGAGAGAAAGAAGGCTACGTACGAGACTCAGCATCATCACTGCAGTGTGTACTGCATATATTCCACTGGACCACTACCGACATGGATCAGGGCTACTAGATCCAGGAAAACTCGTCAGACGGGAGTCCTCTGATGACAGTCGGGTTCACCATTGGACATACATATGTGTGCGTGTACGTGTTTGTTGACTCCACCTTGGCGCCCTTTCAGCGGGCAAACCGCGCTGAACTCTACGTCATCATCATCTCGAACTATGTGCAGAGTGGGGCTTTGAATTCTTTTGCTCTTGATAATGAACGCAGCTAATTTAGAGCTTGCACTTAGTAAGCAGTCCGCTCCTTCGTCGCTGATTAAAGGGGTGCAGTCTGCGATTATTGCTAATTACTCTCTGACACTCCCTTTTAATATTTTTTGCGGAGATTGCGATAGACTTGTCCTACAGAATTCCCCGCAGTCAAACCCTGTAATTTTTTTGTATGTACAATGTCCCTTTGAGTAAATTAACTAAACGCTCAAGAGCAACGTTAATGGATTACGCGTCATTCGGGTGCAAAATAAATATAATAATAATAATAATCTCTAAGCGCCGGAGGACACTGTCAGCTTTTACAACCAGCGGGTTTAGTAAGTGCAGGTACAGGAAGCAATTTACCACAAGTCCTGCGGCGCACTCAAGCACCTCAACTTTGACTAAGTGCCCAGACTTCCTGTAGCAGTATTACGACCCACCTTTTGACTCTTAACGTATGGCAAACTTGTAAATATTTCCTGGAAGGAACCTTTTGCAGCCGCCTAAGGTTGTGACCCGGCAAAGGAACCTGTTTCAACGCGCAGTCCCGTCGCGCCTCTAAGGCACTCCAAAGGCTCTAATGAAGCCCCCCGGTGCCAGTGAAGGCAAGCTACCTGTGATGTATTCGTCATGCGAAATAATTATGCGTGTTAAAAAGAAGTATGCGAACAGTCCTCCTAGACACTGGCAGCAAGGAGGTCGCACAGGCTCTTCAAGGTCGAAGAACCACTCGATCAAAACAAAAATCGTGCTTTACTGGCAAGGTGGGAAGAGTCGCTTTTGAAGGCAGTGACCTTTCTGTTTACATGAAATGACCCTACTTGATTGTCCTTCCGCATTGTAGACGTCATATTTGCATTGTCCCTATTCGTGGGCCTACAGCACGATGTGACGGATGGACATCGCTGCGTCAAAAGGGCTGTATTTCACTCCAGTCCAGATATCCTGGGGTTTATTAAATGACAGTGAACTTTGTCGAACTTTGTGGTGAATTCCGCAGGTCTTCATTGACTCCACTGGTCTCCATCAAGGGGTCTTTATTCTTTTCTCGGCAATGACTGCCGCTCACCACCCACACAAGATAGGATTAACATTACAAGAAACGATAACTGGAAGAAGTTATTGTCGTTGTTTATGTAGAACATATGTAATGGCGGTCCTCACTATGTGTTTAAGAAGGCAAGAAGCGCGTCATGTGTCGATACCCGTTGCAGGGCGTGCTTTAAGCGTTCAGAAATCAACAATTATAGAGACGTGCGCAATGCAACTAAAAACGTATAAACTGAAATAAATCGCTCCAGATTGATAATCCAGCACGCTGCAGCAGCACACTTCCACAATTCATAGTCCTGTACGTATTCTAACGCGAAACCCCGCTGGGAGTAAGGCATCTTTTATATATGACCACCTAATCTTATTCGCCGCGAGCACAGTGTCGGACATTGAACAAAACACTGAATGTATATATATAAACGACTTTCTTTGTAGAAAGAGCATTACATGCAGACGAGATTCTTTGACCCCCTCATAAATTACAGCCTAAAGCGGACTTGGAAGAAATCCTTTCATCCGAATGCCCCACGCGTTGAGCGCGTTTTCAGCCCTATAAAACATTCAAAGACCCCGCGCGGTATCTTCCTCGCTGTGACGATTCACCGCAGAAGCAGAGAGAGCACAAGAGTAACGACTTCCCCTCCAGAGAGAAGGGACCATCCATGCGGCAAGTCCGCAGGCTAAACAGGAAAGAGGAAGCTGACTTTATGCCCTTTTACTTCGGTCGGAAAACGTTGCGGGAGTTATCCGTTGTTTCTACGCTTGGCTCTGCGGGAGTCTGTGCAGGATCGTCTCTTTAATTTCGACCCCAACGGCAGCAACGGAAAATGCATGACCACCAGCCGCGATGCTCGCCGTGCGCCGTGATGCGCGTTCCAGGACGGTGGAGTTGAATGAGTGCCTTCGTTGGAAGGGCCATAGCAATGAAGTAAACAATAGCTGGCCGAAGAGCGTGACTTTATTCCTGTATTAATCAATCTAATCATACACTGCTTACGACACAATTGTACGTTTACTGCACTCCGCATTTGCTTATGAGTCTTACAATCTGGGTTCTGTATACGCTGCGGGACTTTTTGTCCGCAACTGGACTCCTCATGAAGCTGCAGCCTTTTGTCGTTAGTTTCTTGTCGTCGTAGGCATTCTTCACGTTCAAACCCATTGCAATGCGGTAGGCATGGTGAGATACCGAATGTCGCCGCCATGTCATGTCGTATCTGCTGTTGTTGCTTATAGTCCCGTCTGGGCTAATAGAGCTCACTGTCCTTCACTCCAGACCAAGAATGTCCTATAATCTCCACATTCGAAAACATATCAGAACCTCTCCCACTTTCCCCCTTTCTTTATGACCGTTATCCTCCCCGTGCTACCTATCAACGGTCAAACAGTAATCTGAAAACATTGGCGCGTTACGTACCACTATCTTCCCCTACTTGCGCGAAGACATTTCGCGGAAGGAGTGGACAGGGGCGAAAATCTCTGCGAACGTCGCTTCGCGTGTGTATAGAGAAACGCGATAAGGTCGTAATGGGCCGTGAAAGAACCGCTGCTGTGCGAGTCAACAAGGGTATAAAGAAAGCATTTGCCCCATAAAGCTCTTTTCGTGAGACTAAGTTGGGAAACGATGCTTCCGAGGAAACTCTTAAACGTCGTTGGCTCAAGTGCCGGCCAAAGGAGCCGAGAAAAAACGAATGAAGCAGCAGCTGCTTTGGACCGTTGGACCGTGGCTAGCGTGGGCGATGGTATGGAAAATGGCAGCGTCGTCCGTGTAATGCTTGGTAGCTTTGATGATGTTTTACGCACAGTGTCGTCGTCGTCGTGGTGGCCTCCAGCTTATCGTGGCACCGTGTACCTTCTGTCGCTCTTTTTTCTGTTTCTGTGCGGAAGAAGGTCTGGAAAAGCAGCTGAGTTGGAGAGGAACGAAAGTAGAAAAAAATTGCGACGAGTGTTCTTTCAGCTGTTACATTCCATGTACCTCGTTCCATCATCACTAATTTACCCTTGTCGTTACATTCAACAGTAATTTTTTTTGCGGCGTGCTGAAGTAAGTGTTGCCAACCATTCAGTTACATGTACAGCCGGATATGAAAGTCTGAGAGAGAGAGAGAAAAAAAAGCTTAGGGAAGAAAAAGAAAGTGAAGATATAAGCCGGGGATGGAGCCCCGGGGCCCGGGGCGCTCTGTGGGCTCGCACACCCAGGCCGGACAGACAGTTCTTTGCGCCAGGAACCACTCGGTCCCTGGCGCCATCCCCGGGGCCCGTAATTTCTCTTGCCGATCCTGATTGTAGCGGTGCACTAGTATGTTCTGTCTACCCACCGACTTTCCTGCGCACTGGCCATCCGACCCTCCATACTCTAGAGCCACCCGATGACATCCGAACACCCATGTGAAACTGAATCTCGTTTCTGACGCATGAATTCCATTTTATCGAACCATATCTCGACGCCAAGGTATTCATGTTTAGACAAAGAAGTACGCTAATGCATCACTTAGGTCGTTTTCTTTCCGGAACGGCCCCCACGTGACTGATAGTCGTCTCACTAGCTTCCCAGCCAGCAATATTTACGGATGCTGCGCATGCTTCTTCGAAGAAAGAAAGGTAATCGTGTACAGATAACATGAAGAGTAGACATTGCGTTATCAGCTGCACTATCCTTGTTATGCTTCTTTCTTCCGTTTGTTATATATATATTTATATTTTGCGTTATAAAAGTTGACGTTACAACTAAACTTCCGCAACGAAATCTTGACGGTGACGGTCAACGCGTTCATTCTGAGGATTTACTGACTGCTATGGTCCGCTGCATCCTGCTCACGTTACAACTCGCCCTGAACAAGGAAGCTGAGTTCGCTATACAAAAACTTATCGCTAATCACGTCGACGCTTCCCGCCGTGCTGGAAGCGCACGGTTATTCGAACCCGTTCGTACAATAGCACGCGCATATGTGATCCTGTTCACATCACTCCTGTCTTAGGGGATCGATACCGAACAACAACATCAACAATAAATGATGATGATGATGTGAGATTGATGCAGGAAGCAACACGATGTTGCACGATCGAAGTACAAGGAGCAATATCACGCTCAACGTGATTAGGGGTTGACGCGGGTTCTACCCGTAAATTATAGCGCGAGCAAAAAACGCCGTTTTATCAGCAGAAACGGAGCCAGTTTCATTGAACCGCGTTAGTAGAACTGATCTTAGATAATGCGTGAGGTGAAGAAGGAAAATAAGTGTAGCGACGAGTGCTATTATCATCATGACTGCCACGAGACAGCCGGTCACCTTCGTGTACAGCCAATCCGTCCTTTTCCTGTTGCTCGACCCATCGGTCATACTAAAGAGCCGTCTCGCAGTTGTAGAGCAACCGAGCCTCTACAACTACAGCAAAGTAAGTAAATAAATAACGTAACCGGGAGGTTCAAATTAACTGCCATCCAGCAATCGTTCATCAATCTACCAAGTCAAGGAAGTGCGACCTGTTGGAGTTACTGCCAAAGCATCGTTAGTGAGTTGCTGCAGAGGGTATAGCTTCTATTAAGGGCGTTTTGTTCGGTAAGAAGGTTTAAAAAAAGAAAAAAAAGGAAGAGACATGCTATTCAATAGGATAAGCGTACTTTGTTATTTTCGCGGTTTCATCGTCTAGTCCGAGACACAAATGAGCTTTGAGGATGCCAGTGCAAGCGGTTAGATAGGTCTTACGTAATAGGCGATCGTTCAAGCGGTTCTCTTCTTTGGGTCCCGCTAATGGTATTGAATTGTAGCCTACAATGCCGTCAGTCGTTTTCTTCTTAAATCGCTGCGGGTATCGTGTTTCGAAGTTTCTGCGTGTGTCCACGAAATGACGTGGCCTGTGGTGGTCTTTAAGAAACCACTTATCCATCACTTTGGTATTACTGCCATCTGTAGAGTGAACCGGGACTACGGGTTTCATCTGCGCGAAGTTAATGTCGGTCCTTCGTGTCCTGAAAGCCGCTCTATCGTTTCAAGGGTGACGCCGTCTGGCCAGAGCTCTGAAGCGCCACATTGCGATACCATGCATTCCTCAGGACGGCATGTGAGGTCAACCTATTGTATGAAAGGCAACAAAAAGACCGATCAAGAAGCTCATTAGCAATCGAACATCCCTTCAGCGAAGTGGCGATGGCAGTGCCGAGTGAACATGGCACTTAATGCCGTTGGCCAGGACCGCGCTCGGTCATTCAGCTCACCGCTTAAGGCCAGTCCGCAGGAAAGTCGACGACTAGCAAGATGACGGGGCAAAAGTAGCCATTTGTGGCCGCTGCAAATAAAGAGGCGGTTCTCAGCGGTTAACTGGAGGTCACGGCGTCACTCCAGGAGACAGCAGCGAAAACGGTCGGGAACATATATGAAATGTCGCTGGGGTGCACCTTCTTCTTCGATAGGCGACACAATGGCGGAGAACTTCTACTTTCTCACCGGCGTGTACGCAGTCGACGGCTAACATTGCGTGACTCCAGGAATCTGCCGTTTCCGGGGCTAAGACATAATGGTCACTCGCTATCTTTCTTCCAGGTTATCCTGTCCACATCCCCCTCGTATTATTTCCTACCTTGTTGACGTCCCCTCTTCAGACGCATCTGCCCGGTCTAAGGATGTGATAAGAAATAAGACGAAGGAGCCGTCCCCACGAGGGGCGGCACGAAAGGTTTCCTATGTGAACAGTGAGTCCATTCCGAAAATAGGACTTGCCCGCATAACACAGAAAGGGCCAATCATGATTCAGAAAGATACGCTTTTCCACCAATCATGTCAGTGAACGGTATTATCCTCAACGCTCTGTCCCTATTTTCCTTATTTTTGTCTTCAGCTTTTTAAAATGTTTCTTATATAACTGTACTGCTCTTTTCTTCTTTAGAATATTTATTGTCATTTTTTCCAGTCTTTCTTGACGACGTTTAATCGCATTACATTTTGTTTCCTTTCGGGCACTGAATATATTCCTGCGTTGCCAGTGCTAGGGACTGTTTCCACATACACACGGCGCGGCCACGGAAGCTTAATCCGGTCGCGGCCACCTACTCCATCTATCAGAGCAGAGCGCTGTCCAACACTTCATTACCCGCATGGCGGGTCCCGTAGCTGCAGAGCTAAATTGTTGAACTTGGGATCATCCACCTTCCCATCCTCAATCCGATATGACTCGGAGGATTACCTCTGAGTGAAGCGGGATGACGTTCAAGCCCCTCGTCTCTACCGAAAGGTGCTTATCCTTGAGAGGATTACTCCTCACGGGGTAGGATTTGGCGTTTCTCAACTTGCAGTCAGCGGTTCTGTCTCTTCTTATCTCACCCCTGACATGACCGTGGGGTAGGCCAAAATAAAAATACGATAGAGAAGACGTGTACGATGGGCTGCTGAAGCGATAGTGTTTCCTACGTGCGGCTACTTTTGATAATCCTTCCCCCTTCTTCCCTTGGCGTAGTAAGTAGGTATAGTAAGTAGCAATTGCAGCTAGTGACTCAGACGAAATGTAACCGTGATTTTACGTGGAGATGCAGCATCCTGTGAGAAGCTATAGGGACATTGCTGCACCACCGAGCTGCGCTAAATCAAGTTTATCTGTGTTTGGGTCTTTGTTTGTGCCTTGCTGTATCGTCCTCTGGGTCTTTCATCAATTGAAGTTCACGTTAATTGCGCGCGAGTGAACTGAAAAGAGTTTTAACGAAGGCGACGAGAAGAGAGAGCTATATCACATCTACGAACCTGCTCTCAGATCTGCATATTAGAACCTGCTCAAGAGCCCGCAGTGTGTTCGAATAAAAGGGCGATAAGCAAAACGAAACTGCATGACCGAACATTCTCCACATTATTTCAAAATGGAAACAAACCATGTGACAACCGCTAGGCGACATGGTTACCGCCATTAAGGCTGTTAAGTCATGGTGCGCCTAACACTGCATTCGTGCTCGAGAATACACCGGGCGTTTTTAGAATTCTACTAGATGATGATCCCTTGGAGCTTCCACCAACGCGACGTCAATAATTTTCGTGCCTGCAGAGCGCGAGCCGTATATCAGACCTAAACACGGTACTTGCTGAACGTGTTAAAGGAGGATACATGTACACGCATAAGCTTACGCGAATATCCTGTCAACCGTTTCACGCGATTATAGCGCTCGAAGCGTGCCAAACGTAAAACCCTTTTTCCCCAATCCAAATGCGGCACGGAGAAAGAAGTGATTTTTTTTTAACGTATCGACCCCTTCGAAAAACTCGTTCGAAACTGTTTCTCGATTTCCGCCAGCGCGTGTATGCTGTTTTTTTTTTTTGTATTTTCTTTTAACTTTTTTTCTCTGAATCTCTCAAAGTACATAACAGTATAAGAAGTGAAAGTAAAAGTCAAAGCTGGATACGGACAGAACAAAAAAGGAAAAGAACTGTCGCGGAAGAACATTAAGTCGAGAAGAGATGAGCACAGACCGGAGCCTTTCTTGGCACCGATTGCCTCGTGAGACATTGCAGTCGGAATCATATGCAAAAAAACGTCGCTCGATCGTCGCAAGAAGGAACGGTTGGATATTGGTTTTTCGTCGCTTCACTGGATGCCTCCTAGGCACGCACATGCTTCCCTACGTCGTTATAATCCGCTTACGTAGATGGTATAGAATCGTCGTTATCCGACTTTGATACGTGATGATGATGATTGTTTTCTGCTGTGTAACATACCCCCCTGTTTTTGGTCCAGTTTTAAAAAAATGGGAAACAAATAATTCCTATACAGTTTATTTCTACCTTTGCGTAAGCCACGATCGCCACATTACAAAAGTTTCAGAGTTTGAGCATAGTTTCGACAGTTTTAGGAGGAAGGTTTTGTACGTAGCTGCCATCGTCGTGTCGTGGGCAGGATTTTTGTGTCATGGCTGGCTCGACGCGCCGCGCATGACGTCGGAGGGGAGAATTAATGAACGGAGGGAAATTTGCCACTGTCCGAATAATCGCTTCAGTAACTTTGACGAGGCCTCCCGGAAAGTAATTAGCGACCGAGGACGGAACTCGGTTCCCCTGCAATCCCGCACGGAGTGAACTTTTCAAAATTGTTTCTCAGAGAACGCTGACTACTTTCGACTTTTTCTTCGTTGGCGATGTGCGAAAGTGGTAATGGTGGTGGTGGTGATACGCCACTGTTTGCTTACTAAAGCAGGAGAGTTGCTCACGTATATATGCTGTGATATGCTCACCTGTGTTGCGTCGGGGAGAGAAGGAAGATGAGCTGAAGTGCTTCGCTTTTCTGCAAAGAAACAAATATTGCTTCTGAACACCTGAATTTACGATTGTGACTGCGCACGGTCTCCTTTCAATATGGGTTATTAATTTAAAGAAAGGGAGGGACAGAACGAACTACCCAAGAAGATAATCTCCAGGCACACACACACATAAAAAAGTAAAAATAAAAAGACACTTATCACACAATCGGTATCTATGACAGTGAGTTTTTGATCGTCTGGCTTCTTTTTCTTTTTCATATTGCCTTCAAATCGTTACCGAAAACCAATCCGTTTCCAACTGTTTCAATTTCCGAGCTCTGCCTGTTTCCCCATCCTGCGACACTAACTCCACCGAGACGACGCTTCCTACAGGACTAATCACTATTCCCTGCGAGAAGCAGGCCGGCTCGTCGTGCACAGCCCTTCAGATTAATCATACAGATAGTGGTTCGGCACGTCGCCCTGTCTGTTTGCCACATAGATGCGGCGAT
Organism: Ornithodoros moubata; assembly: GCA_029532675.1. Taxonomy (NCBI): domain Eukaryota; kingdom Metazoa; phylum Arthropoda; class Arachnida; order Ixodida; family Argasidae; genus Ornithodoros; species Ornithodoros moubata. The sequence goes on from JARGYV010084436.1 coordinate 18,531, forward strand.
TAATCACGTTGGTTATTGCTCAAGCTTTCTGCAATCTGAACCTCCGAAAGCATGTTGTGCGAGCTTCTTGCAAAACACCGGTAATACCCTCAAGAAGAGGCGCGTGTGCATTCTCTGTGGGCAGGACTGATATTGCCTATCACACTCTATCTTGTACAAAACGTATATATACACTTCGCAGCCTTCCACGCGCCTCTAGAGGGTTCCTTCTAAACGTTTCCTGCGTTTCGTCATGTCATGCAGTTCGTGGAAGGCCGTAACAGAGAGCACGAACGGGCCAAGTACGCATTGATTTGTAGGGTTCGGATTGCAGTTTCATTGATCGCCTTGCCTGAAACTTCGCCGAAATGGTCAGAAGAGATAAATGGGCGCGTATTCGGCTGTCATGCATCCGTTATATTCCCGCGATTTGCTAAAGTGTGAACGAGGCTAGCACCAGACAGCCCCCCACCTTTTGCTGAGTTTGCTGGAGCACTTGCTGACTCTTCGTACTGGTTCAGTTATGGCCCCTAAACTACAGTCGATCATGTGTGACCACTCAAAATATAATCTTCCTTCCCTTGATGTGCAGCAAGCACCCGCCTTCTTGTAATTTTATGGCAGAGGGCAGCTGATATCTTATACTGTACGTGTAGGAACCTCAACCGTCATCAACATCATAACACTTATAGGCACGAACAACAGCCATCGCGTTACCGTCACGTTCATTAAATCGTTCTATCTCACAGCCGGCGGTTGTCTAATACTCTTACGTCCCTACAAAAGAAAGACTCGGCGGTCTCCAGGGGCACCAGACTCAAAGCCAGAGTGGCCCTCAACTAAGACGCGTACAAAAATGCTTTCCACAGTCCGATTTCTGCAGACCTCCACCCCTGGGTTTTGCTTGTTTCGCATGACGAACGTCGGTTAAGACATCACAGACTTCATGAATATCCGCATAGCGTAACGGCAACACAATGGCTGTTCGCCACGGAATCGTGCAGTAATCTCAGAGGACAAGATGGAATATGAAGGCGGAGATCCAATTGACCGCAGCCGGTATATATATGTATCTATATGCAAAGGTGTAAGTCGTCCCAGAGATTGCGATGATGGAGTATCTCGGAGATTTGTATGCGTGAGATTGGTGCAGTTGAAACAACCAATGGGGTAACGTTTGCGAGGCAGAGATTGCGACGTAGTCGTGCGCCTTGGGAACACTACCAACACGCACACTGCACCTGCAGCAGTTCAGGCTATATTGACAGAAAGCATATGTGGCGTCCACCACGGTGGTTTCTGTTAACACTGGGTGTTTTGCGGTTATGTACAATGCACTTTAACAGTGTAGGATCTCTTACTTCACTCTCTAGCGAATACAATATTTAGTATTATAATTTACTTCTTTTTAAATTCATATCGTAATAGTACCAGCCTCGTCGCCTTTGCATTCCTGTGCCAGCCTGTTATCATAGTGACTTTCACCCTCAGCGGGAGACGTATAGCCCTGTCATTCCATTATTTTAGCGCAGTGTCAGCGCTCAAACATTGGGTCCTGTATCGAATCGGGAACGTAGTCTAGAAATCGTTCGCCGCTCGGGGCCCAGAGATTTCCGGCAGAGCCCCGGAGAGATGTATAGGCACGTCGGGCGGAAATCCTTTCGGGCAAAAACGGTCCCCGCGACTGGAATATTAATTCCGCGTTCTTTACCCCCGCTGGCGACTGCATATATCTATACTATGTATATTTCATGTGTCGCACACACTCTTCAGAGCTTTGGAAGATCGGAAGTGCAGTTTCTGGGTAGGGCGCACTCCAATGGGATATCTGTGCGTGCCTCCTGGTGTGCGTACCGATGGCTGCTGCATTCCAAGTTGCGAGCTGTAGGCGTTAATAACGACGGAGATGACGATTTACTATTCGTGGCGTCACACGCTAGAGTTAGTCATAGATTCAAGATTATTCATGTACTACCGGCGCTTTCAGCAACATGCTGTGCTCAACACGGTTCAAAATGTGTCATTCATAATGTAGGCCAGGCCAGAGAGCTTCATTATTCCGCATAATTGAGATTCCCCCAGTTTATAAATTGCATTATACAGGGTAAAAAGTATAGAACGCCTCAAAAAAAGCGATCTCGCTTGGCAAGCATTTTGTTTAAGCGAAAGTGTGCTCCTCATTTCATTGTTCACTTCCCTCGATTACTTTTCAGTTTCTTTATTCCCTCTTTCTCATTTTCCTGGATAGTAATTTCCGTTGAGAAATGCAAGCGTGAATGGCCATGAAATGGGCCAAGTCAGCTCTTAAGCAAAGTACGGAGAAAATTTTATTTATTCATCATGAGAGTCTCGTCAGAGAGTTGGTAATTGTCAGGTAAGTTTTTGAGCCGGCTATAAAGGAAAGAAAGAAAGAAACATCGTAGAAATTTAAGACAACTACTCTGTTTATTCTCATCTGTGGCCAATGTGCGCATGAAACTGCTATTTCCTAAAAAAAACTGCAACAAAACCTTAACAAGACACTTCCTTAACCTCTTCTCGCTTTTTTCGCCGAGGATACTTCTTCTGAAACCTCCCCACATAATCGTCATGATAGAACCGTTGTTGTTATTTCACTTCTCTCTCGGTTCTTTGAAGCCGGGTTCTTTATACCGCACTTCGCCGCGAGCTTGCGTAATTAAGCCTGCCTCTATCACACGCATCTTCCAGGGTAAAAGAACAAAAAGAATACGCCGATAGGTTCTTCGTCCTGGCTCACAACAATGCTGCAGCACCTCGCTTTACCACAAGCATCATTAGCACAATCACAGTCGCCGTGCTCATCCTCCGGCTACGTTTTGCATACCTTTTGAAATCAGCGAACGAGCAATGTGAGTGCGTCGTCTGCAAGCGCGGCCTGTGCTTATAGTGTCGTCTGCAAATGATTGCATTGCACAGGGAACAGCTCGGAGCCATTCACGCTGCCAAAGAGCACCAGATCGGCGCTGCAGCAACGGCGGAATTATAAATTGATTGGCCAAGCACGGAGGACATTGAGGTGCACCGATATACGGAAGCCGTGCTGAGCAAAATTGTCTAGCTCACGTCGTCTGCATTGAGGGCGTGCCGTTCGGAGAGTATCTTAGGTGAATGGCCGCTCGTTAGCGCAAGGCGATGCCTCGATCCAGAGGGCACATTTTGTGCGTTCGAACGCCGGTTTCTCTTGAGAGAGATCGGGAAAAGGATTCAGCGTGGCCTGGCGGGGAGTTTCCGGAAAATGGCTGTTGCATTGCCTAATAGTTTTTGCTACTCTTGAATTGTGTTCTGAATGCCAATTTTGTTCGGGTGTTCGCCCACCTTCGTCTCAAAAAATGCGTATGTTACTCTGTATTTGTAACGCATTCCTTCCGTTCTTTATTTTCGCCTGCAAACGACAGCAGGACAAAACATATTCTCAGACAGAGTTCAAATGAGCGTGCTCACTCATGCTCACTGGTGCTCATTTTTGGAACTAAGCTGAGCATGCGTGAGCGAATGAGGAACTACTACGACGATCAGTGAGTGTGAGTGAATGAATGAGGACCTCAGGATGGAAGCGGGTCAGCATTAGTGAGCATGCGTGAGCCGACGGAGCAGTGAGTGAGCATTGGGTGAGCACGATTGAGCAGGTAGACGTCGTGTCGAAACATGAGTCAGCTTGAGCGAGTAAACGGGAAGTTAATCAAGCAGTGGGCATGCAAATGAAAAGACGAATGAGAGGTCGGTGAGCATCACTGGATTGAATGTGAGTGAGCATCAGTGAATGAACGGGAGTACTGAGCCAAGACAAAGTGAATGTAAGTGAGCAAACGAAGGGCTGAATGGAGGAGTAAGTGAGCATGAGTGAGTCAATGGAGAGATTATGTGGAATATAACGGCTATCTGTATATGCAACACATAAGGAAATAGGTGGAATGGAAAGATAATGAGGACGGAGAAACTACATGTACTCGAAAGATAAAAGAAACTGCAAGGCTATCATTTCTCACGACATAACGAGCCCTCTCCAAAATGCTGGAAGGATAATTAGGAACTTCATTCGACTGGCTGTTTACTGCTTTTCCTAGCGAGGTTCTCATTAATTTCGACTGTAAAATGAGGTCGTATGCACTGCGTCGCTATCTTGTCCTGAGTGAGGAATTAAAGAAGATCGGATGATTAGAAAGAGTATGATTAGAAAAGTATAAAGATAAAAGAGACGGCCACATTTACACCGCATGTGCACATCTTGCAGTTATGACTGCGAGTCATGCACATCTGCAAGTTATGACACGGTCAGTGCTATCGCAAGATGGCATCGCTCGTGGTCCAGGTGACTGTGCAACTCACCGTCAAAGGTTGTGCTACAATCGCTTCGCTGTAGACAAATTGAGCCGTACTTTGTAGTGTTCGGAAAGAACCGGTTTGAAACTTCGTTTCGCGACAGAATCTTTTGTGTACACAGTTTTTGCCGTTGCGTTGTCGAGTCTTCTGACCGCACCGTCAGATGGAGTTGAGAAGTGCGCAGGACAGTTTAAAAGGCTAAGTACTTATCTCATTACTATTTACCTTCGCGCATTTGTGCTGTACCTCCAACAACTTCTGTGCAACTATATACGAACTCAGCTGCGAACTTTCTCTAAGCCAGGCCACACTGTTCTGAACCCAGTAAACTTCTCAGCCTTTCAACATGCACGATGTGCGTGAACAATAACCTCATTATGACGTCGAAACAGCGCTCACTTTCAACCAATCACGAAACGAGAAAGTGGAGAGAAAGCTCAAGAACAAGCAAACCACGTGACAGCAGTGGACAGTGCCCTGTCACGTGACGTCATCAAGCGGGGGGAAAACTGGTCGGCCTTCACAGAGGACAATGTCCAGAGCACTACAGTAGCATATCACACAATGGGGTGGCCATTCACAATACGGCGAGGAGCAATTACCTGGCCCAAATTGCACCCACTTCCAAAGCCCTTCCGTCGTAATGAGCTCTGGGATTGGCTCTAACAAGGACACAGCGCGAAAGCAAAGGGAACCTTGTAAGAGGTGATGCGCCCAGAAGAAACTTGCTCAGCTTGCACCTCGTCAGATTTTTGTTTTTTCGCTTTTTTTATCCCTTCGTGCGGGTGGTGCTATGTGAAGCCTCGCTGCACAACGCAACCATTATTATGTAATAACTTAGATTACTTTCGCGACAGTTATCTCGACCATGCCGGATGTGGAATGAATTTTTTACACGCATGCGATCCCCGAGCTGCCATGCGCGTTTCATTTCGCTGGCGCCATGATCATTTTTCTTCGCGCCAAGTTCACCACTTGTAATGTTGTTTAACGGTAAAGTCATTGATGTATCAGTGCCTGAGCTGGATACTGACTATCAGTAGGAGGCATTACAACTTTGGAAGCAACTTAACGACAACTATTAATTGCTCCTGCAGAATGTACCTGTACAAGTAAGTCGTGTTACTTTACCCTCTGCGCGTTTCTTTATCAACACGATACAGCATGCAAAAGACGTACAAACTAAACGCAACGTCTTTCTACAGCAGCGATTTAACTTCATATGGTCCTATTGACAAAGGTCGCGCTTTCCCGGTCGGTGACTCAACAGATTCTTCCATGTTGATCGCATGTCGGTTCCCGTCCTGGGCCAGCTGCCTCCGGCTGCCATTGTGTGTGACCAGGATCATGTAATCGAAAACCATTACGCCATCGGTGGCCTTTGGCGGAGAAGGAAACGTGACAGAAAAAGATAGAAACTAAATAAAACTAAAAACACTATAGCGCCGAACATCGAATTTCCTCCTCCTCCTCCTGCTGCGTTCGGATCAATTGCGGAATCGTGAGACGAGAGCATGTTGACTGCCGCTGCACGTTCCATTCTGCTTTATGGGCCTGCTTGAAGGGTCAGCATGTATACGGCCTCGATGACTCCATCGGAGATTCCGCACGGCACCGAAATGCCGAGAGAGATTTGTCTTTCGAGTGAGAATGGTAGGGTGGTGTATCCCTTCCACGGAAACCGCGACTCAACCTCACCAGCAGCGCTAGCTCGCACGCTGCTTCAAATATACTAACGAACTCACATGAATTCTTCTTTTTTTTTTTTTTTTTTTCGAAACCAACAGCATCTTACGGACTGTCACACGTGAGCAGCCTATTTATGTTTAGATACCTTATTAGTGTACTTATTTCTAATCAGATTGAGCCCATCTCGCAGAATGGCTTTCGATGATGAACCGACAGATCGGTATTGAAAACTGTGGGATGGGTCAGTCCAGGAGGTCCAACCACATCGGTTTCAAAAATAAGCCTGGGGGTTCCTTGACGACCAAGCCACC
>JARGYV010084439.1:0-12492 GCA_029532675.1 Ornithodoros moubata
AGAGTTGCAAAAAGTCATGCTTCTTGAGAGGCGCGTTTCTTTGTCGCACTAGCATATCGCAACCAACGCGATGAATTCGGTGACCCGTCCCAGTGCGCGTGCAGGGAAAGGATTCGAAAGAGAAAGGGTGAGGAGGCTAGCAGTCTGGCGGCTCCAGGGGCATTGGTTATCGGCGTTCGTTATTAGTTCGTCAGTGTCGCACCGTTTTGGAGAAGTTTTCGCAGTGGAGCACCGGACCAGCGCAGGTTGAGGCCTTCCAAGGAAGGTATGAAGGAACTTTTATTATGCGCACGTCCGACAAACTGCATCCGTTGAAGCCCAGTCATACGCTTGTACAGAAGGGTTTGAATCGCAAAATTCGTCGACGTTATGTGTGTGTCGCAGTTGCAATGAATATGCATAATCAGTATCTCCAGATATCAAGGGTAGAGCTTTGTCGTGAACTGATAAGCGCCCAGCGTGACGACGCTTTTATCACGCTTGGTATCGAATACGGTTTAAGCTCGCTGATGATTTTCTCGGGGCTGTTTCATAATCAAGATTATAACGAGATTCTGTTACAATTACGATTCAAGTTTTATATTCGAGAGGGTTTTCGTGATGGATTCCAGCATCGTTGGCTTTGGTGCCTTTCTTTGCTGGAGAGGCTGCGCACTTGGACAGTTGCATGCCGGTATTTGACAAGACATTGGTGCTGAAATAAGATTTTCAAGCTCCCTGCAATGCAGTATGACTAGTTCTGTATACTGTTCATCGGGAGAGGTGTTGTGCGGACTACACTTGACATCTTTTAGTCTTTTTCACAACAACGTCCGGTACAACTATTCGGGCTCTCTGGTTTATCGGGCGATTTTATACACGTCGCGCGTAATGAAATGTAGGGTTTATATTAACCATCTGTCAGATAACGTTACCTCAGCATCGCAGTTCTGTACCGGGGATAAAGCTGTGGTCTAGCAGTACGGCTTCATTGTCGCCTTCAACGGATGTAAAAATTGCTGCGTAGGCACCTCGGTGCAGTGCGCACGTACTCTCAAAAAGAAAGAATTGTGGGGTACATAAACAAAAAACCTGTGGGGATACCGTTTGCAGGAAAGTTGCTCTCAATTAGTCTGAGACTGAATGAAAAGCGCTTGAATTGCCCCGTGCATTGAAGGACGGCCAAGATTACACTTAACGTCAACATGCTAGCATACCTAGAACTGATAAAATATATGCGGAAGCAAGCTGGTGAACGAAATACGTAAAGCTGAAGCACCTGAGCTCAGGCTTCTAAATTATGGAGCCTTCGAGTCAGGCTTCGCTGTCAGGCGGCTCTTGAGGCGCTGAGGGGCTCTTCGACGGGCGCGTAAATAAAAACGCTTCGAACTGTCCACTTTCCTGCTCTCCGCCGTCAACGTGCTTATTGGGCGGAGTGGCAGATTAGTAAGCGGTTCGTGCAGTACACATGCTTCCAATAGATGCCCGGTAGTTGCGACGGCTCTTTATATATACATATAGGAACCGCAATTAAGACCCGACATTGTCGTGATGCGGTGCCTTCGTCGACTTCACTGACTGAGGTCTTACACCTTTAAAAACCGATCGAATTGGACTGTAAGCGGTGGCGTGCTGCTATGCTACACCTGTAGTTCTGGGTTCAATTTCAATTTCAATTTATTTATTTCACCTTCAATAATGCGATTTGCACATTTCCGAATTTCCGATTTGCACTAACAAATGCACGTCGTCACTTGTGCGTTTTATTATTACCATTGTGTTTGTTTGTCGAACGACCCGTGCTCTGCGAAAACATTGGGTGCATCGACAAACCGTGGAACTATACAGAAATTTTCGGGCGATTCTCGATGAGCGCGTGTATGTTACATAGACCGTGCTCACTGAGACCGCTTTCACACAGCCGTTTTTCTTGTCTGTTGAAAGTACCAAGTAACACGTGTGGCCATTTTTCTTACACGATGGGAAGCCCACTCACTATCATTGTTGAAGTGTTCCTAGGGTCCATGGTGTATTACGGATTGGAGCTTTCCTTCTTGGGAATATAGTGCCTGAGAGTACCAAGGACCCTTTTGTTTCAGGGTTACAGGCCACCAATATAGGTTGCTGTTATCCAGCTTGAGCTTGTCATGCACACTACAAGGCATGCCTGGTGGCATTCAGAGTGATAATATTCTCAGTTCTTAATTGTTTGTTTATTTATCTTTTATTATTTTCCTTTTTTCTTATAGTGCCCATGAACAACAAATGTCTAGGTAAAGGTGCACCTACTAATAGTCAGTGACAAAGAAGCTGGGCCGCGTCTGACAGAGATACATAAAACAACTCTAGATCAGAGAAAGAGCAAACACTGTCAGTTAGTTTCAAAATGTGAAACAGTGGGCTTAGTAAATGATCAGCATGGATGTAAAATGTCTGGTGATGTCTCTCTAACAGCTGGTACATGAAAGCATAAATGTGATAAACACTTTAGACAGTCAATGTTGGCATTAACTAGATTATGCGCACAAGTGAAATCACGAATGAGTCGACGGTGTGGCAAGCTATGCATGCCAAATCTGTTTAGGACATATTCGTGATTATAAAAAGGCGTTGAATGCTCTCTATTAACGCGGCACTTGATGCGTTGCAGCTGTTCGAGGACACTTCAGCTCATTCAAGCTTAGGCAATACACGAGCCTTATACAAATGCAAAAGCCCATAGGGCATGTGAAAGTTTTTCGTCATTCTCATGATTAAACGTAGCGTCCGAGAAGCCCCATTAAAGGGACGGTCTTGTACCTGACGACCTGTTTAAGACCCATGCCATTTGAATCTCCATTGTCGAAAATGGTGCACTGTGAATTTTTTTCGCCACAAACGCAGCAGATATAGGAGTTAAACGAATTAAACTGATACGATGACAATATCCGGTACATCATTGTCCGGTGCATTGAGCAGACATCCTAACAGATACTGTGATAAATAAAACTTCAGTCTAGCTAGCAACCGAGTAGATCGTCATAACACAGTAAATCGTAGGAGTAGAGATTAAACTTAATGTTTACTGTTATATTTATTTACTTTTTTCACAAATGCCTAAATTAATTTCACAAATAGTGCTTGTGGAAGGTTTGTCTGAAAGTCTGGGTCTGACCTGATGCTTTTTCTTGTAGCATGCCAGACCTCCTGTTACGGGATTTCCTGGTTCCCTGCTTGAACAACAAGAAATATGGAACACTCTTAGCTTGGGTCAACAAAACAGACCAAGTTTTCACCATTATTTGGGGACATCAGGGAAAGAAAGAGTGGAACGAACACATGGGAGCTGTGTTCAGGGTCAGTACTATGTTCTCTTGTCACAAATAGGGAGTGTGTCATTCTTTCAGCCCTGCTGCAATGAAGCAATTCTGTACTTGCAAATTGCCTTTCTTTTTTACTGTGTGTGTGTATATCACTCTGTTGAGCTTGTAGAGGATCACAGAGGGACATGCATTGGTGGCTTAAGAAAAGTATATAGACATTTGAGTCAGGTGATTGCATCTCAGTTTAGGCAAGGCCATTAGATCCTCATCTAAAAAATATATATATATGGTAACCCAACATGTGTTATGAATGGAATACCAAGTACATGTATTTTTGGAGTGGATGTTGTAGCTGGGGAGAAAGCAGATTGTGAAGAAAATGACCTGGTAATACGATCTTCCTGCGCAGCGATTTTGAGATCATATATTTTGCAAACAAAGGTGCAGAAATAAATTTTTCCTGGATGTATAAACTTCAAGTTAGGCATATATAGTGAAAGACTAATCTTATTTTCCAAGTAAAAATGCGTAAACTTTCTGTTTATCACATATGTTGTTCAGATAGCTCTAATAGCTGTCCCCTTGTGAACAAGTATCATTGCTGAACATTAGCTATTGAAGAGTGTGCTGACAACAAAACAGTTCTTTTCTGTGCTACTCTTCCTTTTATATTGCCATCGTTTATTGCATCTCGCACTCTACACAGTTTTCCACTTCCACTTCAGAGCACTCTATAGTGTCCGCTGTGATTAAATAGAACCCTCAATTTTTCGTGTGCATAACGTCATAGATTGGGCCACAAAACTTTTTTGTTTTGGAAAAAAAAAATGCCGTTTCTGAAAAACTGCCATTATTTATCATCTCTGCGAGAGTATGCAGTTGAAAATAGATAAACGAGCTACACATCACATTATGACTATTCAAATTATGTTATGTATGCCGTGCCTCAGTAGAAACCTCCTTATGTTCAACAAAATGGCATAATGCAGCAAGCTAGTGATCTTGAGCGATTCTACACAAAAATATGAGCATCGTACATGGCAGTAGCTATTTCCTTAGCACCCTTGTAATCCCCAGATGAAATATGGCAACGGTCCTCCAGAAATGCCTGGAATGGGCTCATATCTCCATGCACATGATCAAACTCGTAGGTAAATTATTGCAAACGTTCCAAATGCTGGGATTCATTATACAAAAAAGTGACAGACGTAGTAGATGTTTCTTCTCAAAAGACGTGATGTTTTCCCTTTGAATTGACATAGCCTCTGACTCCACCACCACGATGCCTCGTTTATGTATGCAACACATGCTAGAAGAATTGTGTATACTGTAGTCTTCTCAGAGCGGTAGGATTGAATACCCCTTTAGTTATCCCACAACCAGGAGTTATCTTCAGAAACAGAGGTGATCCTGTTCAAATGAAACAAGCACTAACTAAAGATATGTGCCAGGCTCACAGAGGGCACGTAATTTCTGAATTACGGCACATGCATTTTTTTATCTGGACATGACAAGCAACCTTGTTTGTAACTGCTACACCTTAGTTCACCACTGTGCTTGTATTTAGGACTGGTCAATCAAGAAACGCCACTGGGACGAGAAAGATCCAGAGCGGATGTCTAAAGCAAAGCAGAGAATTCGCTCGGCACTGGATAAGTTGCACAATGTAAGAAGGCTGAGGGCCCCTGAGGGCTGCAACTACAGGAGGTATCAAATCCTGACGAAGAATGTCAAAGGTGTGCACAGTTTCTCCTTTTGTTCTGGAGAGTTTCTTGATTAAATATTTCACAGAAGCCATGAGGCGAGAGGTTAATTAATTTATTTATTGACAGTACCTCAATTGCCTGTCAAGGGTCATTACATGAGGAAGGGAAGCACACGTGTACAGGATATACAAAAAATATAAACACAGCAATAGATGAAAGAAAAAAAAAAGAAAAAAAAGTCAGACAATTCCAAGGAAGGCTGCAAGTTCACGTTTAAATGTGGAGTTGTCTGAGATGGTGACCATCTGCTGTGGAAGACCATTCCATTCAGTAATAGTATGAGGAAAAAATGACAGAGAACTGAGTGCCTCAAGGAGACAATTAAGGTTAGACTGGTGGGTATCCCAAATGCAAGAAGCATATTCCAGTTTAGGACGGATGAGGGTAGTGTAAGCTAGAAACTTGACGGACGAGGGAGCAAAAGCAAGGTTACGGCGAACAAAAGCACTCACAAATGCAATATTGAAAACATCACTGCACTCCTTGTCTGATACCTTACAACCATCATCATTAGAAAGAAGTATAGAGTCGTTACACTGTGGGTTTAACGAACGCCAGAATTTCTTTCGGTTAGATTTCAGCATAGCTGGTAGATCAGAAGAAAAAAAAAACTTGTACTTAGCTTGACGTATTGCCGCTCTGAACTGCTTAGCACACGAGCGATAACCTGAAAGTGCATAGTCCGAAACAGTTTTCTTAGCCTGTCTATAGAGACGCTTCTTCTTGTTAGTGAGGGTTCATAAGTACTTTGTGAACCAAGCATGGTTACTAATGAATGAGATCACGACAGAGGGGACGTAGCATTCCACAAGGCTGCTTAACTTGTTTTTTTTTTTTGTTTTTTTTTTAAATACCCCAATTCGGATGGACGGAACGGCCGGAGAAGTCAGCATGAAAGCTTGAGTAGAAAAGCTCAAGGTATTTGTTGATAGCAACCGAAGTTAGCCCTGCCGTACAATCTGATGGTTCTAGTCCGGGGTGGCAAATTTAGATACAGGAGGACGTGGATGGCCTTGTGATCGCTTAATGATAAAGGAGAGGAAACTGAGCCGAAGAGATCACGGTCGGTGGTTAGAATCAGGTTGAGAAGGCTTCCGGAAGATGATGTCACTCTAATTGGATCAGTAACCATTTGAGATAGACCAAACTGAAGACAAAAAATTTGAGAAGAAGGTAAAACAAAAGAGGTTGTCAAAATCCAAATGTTTGTTATGTTAAGCACGTCATGCACGGGCAATGGTTATTTCACTTCACACAATAGAAATAAGGAAAACAAAGTTGTATAAAAGAAGCATCTTCTTTCATAAATGTAAAAATTGATGGTACTTCTATGAAAAACGTGGTATCATTACTACTGTTTGACTCTCAGTGATTCTACGTTGTATTCCTTACATCTAGAAACCTGTTCCCGTACCAAGGCTCCCAGGGCTCGTGTGGCGGCAAAGAGAGCTAGGGCACTCCGGAGCACTGAAAACACGTTCCCTCAACTGCATTCTGCTGTGGTCAAAGAACAGAAAGCTGCTCTGGCATGCACAGCACCACACAAGAGATCCTCACAGCCTCAAGTCAAGTGTGACAGTGACTCAGGAGGACGTCGAGCCAAGAGAAACTCAAACGTATCCCTTCACAAGTCCACTATTCCATCAAAGGCATGCAAGTCTAAACCTGCTGCAGCTGCTGTGACAGAGGTTGCCAGTGTCATGCCATCCCATGATGACAGTGAAGAATATCACAGTGACCCATTGATGGAATATGCTTTCTTCACATCTGTAAGTGCATAGGACTGCCCTTTATGCTCATACACAAAACAGATGCTTACACTGCAAAATTCTGTTTGTGCTGCATTTGACTTTCACACGAGTTTCTGGTGTGCGGGATGTGCTCTTATTTACAGTTCAATTGTAGAGAACTGCTCGGGAGAACACGGGGAGCACATTGTGTGTTAAGCATCAGACACACACACACTCTCTCTCTCTCTTTTTACTTTTCTTCCATTTATGGAGTAAAACTTGGGTGTTATTCTTCAAGTAATAATTCTTGTGACATTACAGGATATTGGCATTTTAGGGTGACGCATTCATTATTTGCAAAACCAATTGTCCGCATGCAGTGCTAGTTCATAGTCATACTGTCTTCTACTAACACCCCAACAGCCATGAGGAGCAGGACCGCAGAAAACTAGGAACTCGCACGTCTGCCCCTGAGAGTCACAAAAGTGTTCTTAAGGAACCAATAGACCACAAACAGCAGGTTACATACATTTTCCGAGGACAGGGTAGACGTTGATGACTTACCAAATGTCTCCCTGTACTGCACTCTCCCCTGTATCCATGACTTCTGTACAGTTAAATTAACTCAGTTGCAGCAGTTGTCACTTTCTAGTAGCAGCTAACGTTAATAAGGACATACATGATAGGAAATGCTAGAGGGCTGAAATGCAAATGTAGGAACATTTTGCGCATCCAGTAGTGCCATCTGCATAAAAGGAGAATGGCATTATTTTTTTAAGTACTCTATTGCCCACCTAGTTTCACTGTGATTCCTTTTCCTTTCTTTTTGTTGTTTTTTTGTTAGAGAGAGTGGCTGAAAGGTTTTGCTCTACTAAACTTTGTTCTCATTGCAGGATATGTCATTGTCATCTCTTCCATGGTGTGAGGTAAATATTTTGTTGAGACATTTTTATTATTTTAAAAGGTAGAAAGGTAATCATTTCTGGTCTTCCCTTAGGAAGAGTTCGACAGAGCATTTTTCATGTCATCCTCATCGCACAAAAATGTAAGCTAATTTTTAAGAAGTTATTTTGGAATGCATGGTTGCTCTCAGATCAGTATTGAAAACCTGCTATATATATGTTTTAGGGGTGCTTCGTAATCACAAAACGTAGATTTTGTGTTGATGTAACAATGGATGTCCCGCATGAACTTGTGCTCCTCAGTTTCCAGTTGCTCTTAGAAATGACTAGCATGGTACAAATACAAAGTGCAGGGCGTGATCGTACAGGGTCAGATTTTCTTCTGGATTTGATCCAGTAATGACACTGATTTTTTAAAACAGGATATTGGAAGGGATTTGCGTGGTTCCGAGGTTATATGCCTGTGAGTGGGGAAATATCTCAGCAGAGGTATCTCGTCAAGGTGTGGGGGAGAAAGAAGCCCCTCAAATGACAAACGCAGCAGCACTACTCTTCACAAAAGTCCAAAAACATTTTCCGTTACAAAGAAGTTGAAAGATCACGATTAGCATCCCAGGTGCCCCTTTTGCAGAAATCACGATTACCTTACAGTTCACTCCATACCTGTTTCTTATCCAATGCAAACCTCATTCTCATTTGCACATGTCAGGGTAATCAAATGTTAGATTAAAAGAAGGTGAAACTTGCCAAAAGTGCTTGGTGCAAAGAAGTAGCAAATATTGCACAGTTTATATAGTTGTTAAATGGTCCAAAGTGGATGGTGTTGGGAAACAACCTTCTGTTTGGCTGTACCATTTCTCTTTCATAGCAAACTTAAGCCTCTTGGAATGTCATTAAACCTCAGGAGAGTCAGTTCTGTTCTCAAGAATGTATTAACAAGCCTTTCATGATGCTGCAAATTCTTGTGCCATATATTAGTAGCATTTTAGTAGCAGCTCCTATAATTCTTGATGCTCTGATTATGATCCCTGATAAACTAACTGTCTTCTAGCTTACTGTACATACTGTCTGGATAGCTGCAGGAATTTGGGTGATTAATCTTTTCTGTCTACTGTAGCTGCACCAGCATTTCTCTACTTGAGTACCGTGTATCTCACCCACTTCTCCCTCAGCACTATAGCACCCCCCTTTTCCATCTTGCTACTTCATACTTTATCTGGAGCACTAAACTAGACATTTGCTACATAAAACTGAGTTGTGCAAAGCCACACTGTTCCCCTTTTCGTGCCAAAGCTCAAACTCAGTTATTTGATTTCAGGACGAAGAGAGTGACTTCTTCTCTTCAAAATTCTAGTCATATCCATTGTTAATGATTGCATCTTATTTCATTGTAAATAAAGGTTGTGTGAAATGTATGTTTAATGACTATCTTTTATCTTTTTTTTTTTCAAGCACCATTGTCAGCAAAAAATCTTTAATATTGCTTGTATGCGTCACAGATATGGCCCACGTGTCCTTTCCAGTTTATGCACCATGTGGCATCATAAATGTCCCTCAGTAAATATCCTGTAATTATACTGTGGTCAATCTTGAGAATATCTATTTCAATCAATTTCTTAATATTATCAATTATCTTAACTTAATATTATCAATTTAATCAATTTCTTTATGCTAGTGCAAAGAAAAAAATAGGAGGCTCGGTCATTCCTACAAGTAAACGCAGAGGCCGAATTAATTAAGCGAGGGTTAAGCAGTCCGATCTAAAATAATATTAGTAAGTAGAAAACATAAAACAACAAGAAAAAGTGAGAAGAAGAATGCTCACTCGCTCATCTGCAGGTGATACAGATAATCATGAAAGTAATCAGAACAACCCGGGACACCCTAATCACTTTGGCATAGAAGTGATGATTTCGTATCATACCGCTAGCTCTGCTGTGTGTGTTTTTTCATGGATTTTTTCGGCTTGCGATTGAAGACCTGCACTGTCTGTCTGAAATCTGCCCAGGACACAACAGCTCCCATTTGCTAGGGAGGCCAGCTACAGCGAACAGTATCGACAGTACCGCTTCACATTTTTATGCTCTGTTTAGAAGTGCGTTCTGAGCGGTATTTAATCTGTGATGGTTTTGGTCCGTGCCACCACGCAAGAAACTTCAGTCGGCATGACACATAAGGGGGCATCCCAGCTAACGTGTCGAACCAGGATTTGTTGGTAAAATGAAAGAAAAGGAATTCCTGACACAAATAAAATCAGTGAGCGGTCATCTTATGCGGTTGCTTACCTGTGCACTGCTAATGAGAGATACATAGCTTGAAGCAGCTCTCTGTGGCTGGTATGGCCATGTTCAGCTTCCTGCATGTTCTGCACGTGCAGCCCAAGACCTTCGGCTTTACTGGGCTTCCTAGCAATGTGAAGGCAGCATGAAAGTTGTCCGTAAGAAGTTCCGGGAAGGTGATGAAAGGCCAAGTCCGGAAGTTGTCGAAAGTTAAGATGTTAAATCACGTGTTTTCCACTCACTTTACCTTTAAACTTGACTATAACATTGCTAGCGTGCTAACCGCGACGAAAAGCGCGGGCACTACACTCGATGGCGATACGGTTGCTGAGTCCCTCCAGATGCTCCAGTGTAGCCATGCGCTCTGGTATGAGCAACGCTGTAACGAACAAAATTTGTACGAAATACTTCGCGCCGACGAGGAAGTGTATTTTTTGTGCGTTAAAGAGGTGTACCATTGTACGATTTCATAATGTCAAAATGCCAGACAGGTGAAGGAAGAAGAAGAGCCGCCCGTTTCTAATCCTTCATACTCATGCTAAGTCGTGGTCATGGAGTAAGCTGCACCACACAAAGTGTACGTAGAGCGGCATGCAATAAATGCAAGAAATTAAATAAACGTATTGAATGCGTCTCTGCAAAACTTGAATTGCTTTGCATGATTACCCAGCAAATTCCGACTGTATAAGGCGGAAAAAAAAAAAGAAAAAGAGTTCACTGCGCTGCTGGGTGACAAACTTACGCACCATCCGAGTTCGGTCTACTAATTTTTGGTAAATTGCACGTGGACGCTTCTTCCATTTCATCTTTCACACACAAAACATGTATTCGCGATGGCAGTCTTTACTCGAATTTCTTATCATGATTCATATAGCGCAAAAAGCTGAAAAAAAAAAAAGTTTTTACCCGCTGTGGCAGGTTCGTCTGGGTATTAACGTCTTAGCGCCGTCCATGGGATGTCAAAATTCTAACGTCCCTATTACGTCGTGTGATGACCGACCCTCCGTTGCCTTGATTTATTTTAATCTGACATTTGCATGTTTTGGAGCTGGATTTATTCGTTGTTGTTCTTTTAATCCAGAAGCAGCGCTGGAACACCACACTAACTGCAGGACACTATGAAAAAACAATACTATAACAATCATGATGACAGGGAACACGGGATCGCATGGCAGATATTCGCGACATGTAGCTGCACGCTATGACAGCAAACGGAAGGAAAGGAAGACGACGTTTCTGTTTTCCATCGTGTCAGAGCCTCCGATCGTGCTACTACCCTGTTTACTTCGTTATCAAAACCATACCGTGAACGTGACCTTCCAGAGCCTGATAAGAGCTTATAACCTCTCTCACCCCTTTGCTTTACCTTGCAGACGCGTAGTAACAAAAGCTTTGTGTGCGCCCGCACATATCAAATGGGGAGAGAAGGGGCCCTAGCAGCACAATTAATGTACTGAAAGTTGGGTGCAGCAGGGGGGGTCGTCAGGTGGCTTATCTGTTTGTCGCTGCCTCTCTACGTAATGCAAGCTACGAAAACAACCTTGATCAACCCGTCCAGCCCTAATGCACCCGACTTTCAGAACACTGTGCTGCTTGGGGGGTCTTTTTATGCCGAGGATTAGATCTTTCTGTTTCTGGGCAATGCAATTTTGTCAGCCTGCGTCCACGCCTATTTGCTCTTTCCAGCGAGTATTAGCACGGACCGTGGTATTAGGTTACCTGCCACTTTCTCACGTGTTTCCTGTCGTAAAGATTACGATAGTGCATGCAATGTGAAGAACATGCTTCAAAAAGAATGCAGCGTTTATTGACGCTTGTGGAAGAGGTTTATTGTCCGACTTGTCGGCTGTTCGCTTGTAATTTCAGCTTCCAGCAACACGTACAATATATGTGCACACATACATACAGACTAAGCCTCCTGAAGCCTCTCTGAGACACAAGCCTTTTCATATGTGGTTGTTGCAAAGCGATATTTCTTTCGCCTATGTGAGAAAGCCGTTCTGTGCCGTATATTCGCATTTATATTTCACAAGTTTTGTGGGCTGTTTTGATAAGCTGGTGTTTAGGCATAGAGCATCTGTCATGTTCAAAATTAGTTAGTTCTGTTGTCGCTACACAATTATTACTGTAGCGTACCGTGAAACGTCTACACAAGATACGTGTTACTGAAAAATCGCAAACTTTTTGCTCTCGTGATAGAACCAATATATTCGCAGGGAAAAAAAGAAGTCCAGCCAAAATGCATTGTATCTTTTATCAAGGTAGTTGTGCGCTGCAGAGTAGCAAACATCAAGATGTCAGAATAATTGATCCTTTACAGGCAGTTAAGAACGAGCATCGCTTAATGTTCTCTATTAAAGCGTGTACTGAACTGTGTGACAAATTTAGCTGTTGTTCGCCCCCTAGCTGAATAGAAATATAAAATGTAAAACGCATGTTTGCGTAGACACAAATAGATGCAAAACCAATTCCCGGTATCCCTTCACGCTTGTCAACATAAAAAGATATACATAAGTGTACAGGATTGATCGCGA
>JARGYV010084445.1:0-34859 GCA_029532675.1 Ornithodoros moubata
TGGGTGTTCTCGAACTCTTGTGATTATGTATTGAGGTGTACTAGCACTGAGTGTACCGTCTTAGCCCCCTCCCCCGCTATAATGCCTAAATGGCGCTGCGGGGTATCTTGAATAAATAAATAAATAAAGGGAGCACTGGAAAGACCTTCCTAGTTAATACGTGTTTGTAAACACACTGTTCGAACATTTTTAATGATTGCTTTTCAGATGACATACCTTTTCATGGTCTTTCTTTTGTGATGTACGTGGTTTCTACAACAGGATTGAATACCCGTATCTTATCCTCTCTTGCTTATGACGATATAAATGCTGCAACATTCGTGACACGCATATTGTGCCTGTAAAGCGTGCTTTGCCCCAAGAATACTTTTGCTGAGGCGGAGCAAACCAGTGCTGTCATTCTCTTATCGTTCTGTTCTTTGTTTGTTTGTTGTTTTTTGTTTCTTTCTTTGTGGTTCTGTACACACAACATCACGTAGCTACCATATACGTATGGCTTTGCAAGAGATAGAAGAAACAACTTGTTCTTAGTTGTCTTTTTCTAGGACGGCTATATGCCGTGACGTGTTAGATGCATTTCACTTAATCACTTGCCACATGTGTAAGACTTTAAACGAGTGTGTCAATAACAGGCACAAGGTGAGACTTCGAAAAAGTGAAACCATGACTTTGGGTGAGAACCTAACCTATAGTCACGATACAATTATAATGCACGTTCGTCCGCACTGTAGACGCCCAGAGTGATTTGGAAGCAGCATATGAATTACACGTGGCGGCAAATAAAGTTCCCGACGACAAGTTTACTCCTTTATTGCACACTTCTAGTTACTTCATGATGAACTGCTTTCCCTCCCACTTTCAATTTCACTGCTGGCACATCGTAAAGCAACTTAGGACCAAGAGATCCGAGAAGGCCGCCTTCAACTCCCATTATCATTAATTTTCCAGTTAACAAATGACATTCAGAGCTACCTTCTAACAGAGTCGGAGTTGTGTAAAAGTGGTTGTGTGCTCGCCTCTGAAATCCGTGCTCGAAATAATTAAGAGCCACATGCTTCATTCTCATTAGATACCTTACGGCTAAAACACAAGGGAGCAAAGGATCCTACGTACCGGGACGTTGGACTCATATTCGACGGTATCAGCTGGCCAACCGACAGAGAGCGTAAATTCAAGAACCCTCCTGGTAAGTAATCAACATTTCCTTTGTGACTCGTGAACTCACACTCGGAGCAGCTCAACACTCGGAGCACAGTACATCTCTGCTTGGAACCATTATTCAGGATAGATAGCCGAGACGAGACAAAATTGGACGAGCCATTATTGGTCGTATCGCATTAGCTTCACTGTCGAGCAAGCTTTATTCCTACAGAGGATGTCGCTAACCTTCCCTGCTTTCTTTTTCGCTGTAGAGGACACAAGTCTCGGCCCATACTCAGCAATCTCGTAGCATTGTTAGGAAAGCTCAAACGCTGTAACTGGGGCTTTACGGATTAGGAGCACAGGGATTTCGGGTTATATTTGAAGCGGCGACAACGACGTTGCTACTTACACTTCGGGCAATGTCACTGTTATTAGGGACCACTATGCCCATTAGTGAACACGTAAATCGGTAAAGAATTATCTCTGCATCTCGTCGTTATCGGTAGACGGCTGTAGAGAGTACTTACAATTCACTTTTACACACGAGATGTAGACATTAGTGTGCAGGCACGAGCCTCGAATCAAGATTTCGATGGATGAGTGGTTTTCAATCGAAATGACGTCGTGAGTGCCTGGCGAAGACTGCGCTCGCATCACGGTGAATTCAAATAGGGCAGCTTTACTCTGGTACCCTCTCCCCCGTCACTGTGTTTATTATGGAGTTTAAGAGGGAGTCTCGCGCAAGTTATACGACATCTACCTTCGCAGGCTGTTTCAAATGCCAACTTGTGCACAGACCGCGTCACTAAAACCGCATTTCCAGCATTTATATTGAAGAAAAGTAAAAGGCCTTCTTGAGGAAGTGCCCTACTATGTGAACTGGCGTAAACTGGTCGAGCAGCATCCTTTGGGTGACTGACCTGACACTGAAAATAACGTGGGTATGGGGTGAATGCACTTACCGACCGTCATTGTGGTCGCTATGTGCGTGGATTGGCAAGGTAGTAAATTAAAGTTCTCCGCAAGAAAGCCTGAAGACTGCGTTGCAGTCCTTTCCGTTCAAGGGATTGAGCCTCATTTCGGATTCTGCTCACTCATCAGCAGTTCTCTTTCTTCAGTATTCTCATCTGGTCAGCCAGCTCCTCTTCACTCCGCGGTACATTGGTTTACTCTTTGTTTTGTACGTTTGTTAAGTGGCAACACTGGCGCGGAACTATTTCTTCGTGCTGCTATACTTCCTCAATCCTGCACTCACTACGTGATGACTGTGTTGAATAAAACAACAATAAACTGTCCCCAAACTATGCAGTAATATGTAATTCGAATAACACCCATTACAATGGTGACTGGCTGAAAACACAATGACTAGAATTGATGATGATTTTAAAGGTGTCCCATTAAAAGCAAGCGAAGATGAGGCTCAGAAGCTGGATACTGGGGATACACACACACTTTTTTTATGTTCATTGAAGAGAAAGAGCTAGTAGTGCAGTAGATAGGCTATTAATATGCCGCGATCCCTGTGCACTGCTTTCAGCATTTGCCATTTCTAAGCTCACTGTGGGCAATGTGGAAAAGAAATCCATAAAAAGCAAGTGTTGCTAAATACCCTGTGCAGGTTGAGGAACTTGGTCATATGAGAAAATTGAATGGAGATGGAAGGAACAGGCAGTCGCTACGCGGCGACTTAAAGAGGAAAAGTTCCATTGCCTGACTCGGGGTCATTCAGACTACCAGACATTCAAGGGCACAGAATATGAATTGAAAGCATAAAGGAGTGCGTGCAGCTATCCCCTAAAAGCTCCTCAAAAAGCAGTGGTTAGGAAAACGGTAGTAATTAGTCTTTCTCGTTTGATTCTGTTAACTTTAACATACCGAGTAGAGGAAGAGCAAGAGTCAAGTATGAACTTTAACTTATTATATTCACTTGAGTGAGCATACATGCTTGAGTTTCTATACCTTCATTAGCAGGTTCTCTCTCTTCCAGATGATGTGGACCTGCAGGACACTGTGAAACCACGCGCCTGGCTGAGGCCCGTCAAGGAATTGAAGGACGGCATACAGAATGAAGCATTCATCGTGTGGATGAGGACTGCCGCACTGCCCACGTTTCGAAAGCTCTACGCATATGTTGATCACAAGCCGCAATCGCAGTTCGATAGTACACTACCGACGGGAAATTATCTGCTGGAGGTCCATTACAGTATCCTTTCACACACCGAACGTGGTCGGAGTTGCTTGCGTTCGCTGCTTTCTTCATCGCATATCGTATTGCGTCGTCAGCTTTCCTTCGTCCTTCAGCTCCGTTTAATAGTGGCACGAATGGGGTTTGGGTAGATGTGTTATGTGAGATTTTAGTATCTCACACAGTACGTACAGAGCGTCAATTCAACAGTTACTTCCGCGTATGAAGAAATAACATATTTTGTGATGCACGATAATTCTATGCGTCGGGAACAGCTTTCTCCCCCTATTTTAACATCACCATAGAACTACGAGTATTATTAATTTCGTTAATTCCCTTTATGTCCATAATTCACGAAATTTGTTGCCCTGTGATAAGTAAATTGTCTTAGTACGCAATGTCTAATAAGTCATCCAGGGTTCCCGAGTTTCTTGCCATTAAATCAGAGCATGTTGCCTGTTTTTTCCCGACTGATATAATGAGTACAGTACACAAGTGTCTCTTGTGGTTCCTACAGAACTCACTTGCAGAGGGTTTCGACGTTACTTCTTCAGATTTTTCTGTGACGCCTTCTTACCTGAGCCTATTGTAGATTACCCAGTGTGGCAGTTTGATGGACGGAAACTTCTGGTGCTCGCCAACGCTGGTTGGATGGGTTGTCGAAACCCGTTCTTGGGAATCGTCTATGTCTGTGTGGGCAGCCTTTGTCTTTCCCTCACTATTGTATTTTTCGCTATAAGCCGCCACTTCGAAACCAGGTATGCTATCTTCAGATCATAATCGTCAACTTTATCGTTCTGATCAGTACAATATTAGATTAATTGGTTGCACGTAGTTGGACTTACGTTGAAGTGGGCAGGCAACGAATAGCTGTTAGTCTATTCTACTAGCAACAGTTGTACTAAAACTTGACTTTTGGCACAAATTTACCCAGGAAATGGCCAATGCCGGAAGTCTCTGCCTTCTGCGAACCACAACCGGGTACCCGGCGACCTAACTTCACTCCTACCACAGGACAATCCCCACTGATCCATCCCGTCCAATCCCAGGAGGATACACCTGATGATTTAGTGCCCCAAGGTGAAGAGTCGCAACCCCTGTCAGACGAGGCACAACCGCAGTCGGACGAAGCGCAGCAGGAAGGCGAAACAACGCAACAAGTGATGCACGCGTATCCCATGCCCACAACTGCCCCTTGTGGCCGCTTTGTGCGCAGCCACAGATTATCCCGACGCTCCTGACTGCAGGTGAACAATGCAGTCTGGCTGCGTTCTGCCTTGTGTACAGTTCCAGTCACACTGACACCAGACAGGTTCACACACCAAAGTGTCCCTGTCTACAGTGTTGCCGGATGCAGACGGCTTGCTCCTTTTCAATGTGTCCGGTTCAGAGGCATCTCGCAGTCTCTGTGACACTTTCTTTAAGCAGCGAACATCTTTAGAATGTAATTTATATTAATGTATGGGCCCTCCGAGCCGTGATGTATGCGCCCTCCGAGCCGTGATGTATGCGGGTGAATCCGATCTTTTTTAAACGAACAGGAAGTAGTGATGTCACAAGTTTCAGTAATTTGGAAGAAGCCTCTTTCTCGGTGGAGTAGTTAGAAAGTACCGCCAACTGTAGTCTGCTGAGTGTGGCACTAAAAACTTTTCGGCATATGTCAGCGCAATTCCCACTGAAGTCAAGGACAATCGCTAGAGCCCTGCCCTGGGGACAAACAAAACATTACGCGAAATGAAAGCGGCGCATAAAGTATGTTTTCATAGTACATCAGTTATTGCACTCTAGTTCGTGAATATATAATAGAAATGGCTTCGCCAAGTCCAAAATTAGCCATGAACAACAAACGAAGAACGTAGTCTGTCTGCGATACAGAGCAGTCGGCGGTTTTGACGATGCTCTGTGGATGTGTATCAAATTCCTCTGTGTATCGACTTTTTAAATATATCCTCGCCTGCCCTTGGATGAGCCGATAGCCACGAACTGCAAACAAGGAAAAAGACTATGGAGCCCCAGACTCCTTCCAAAGCCTGATCAGGGACAGTTCATGGTTCTCTTCGGATGTACGATAAATAATGCATGCACTCCTTTTCTCATAGGATCGATTCTAGAATTATTTCCTTTCTTCAACGTTACCGAAATGCTGTCTTCCACTGCTTCTTCTGTTCGTATTTCACATATGGTTTATTTCCTGCTCCAGGTGGACGGACTCGACGAGCACCGCAAGTATTCGTCGGCAGCCGTCGCTAGCTGGCTACGGGAATCGTTACGCACCAAGAATACCATTTACCTCGTTGTGTGTATCGTTTATCGCTAGTTTTTTCTCTTAATTTATCCTACAATTGACAAGAAACGGGCACATATTGCACGCAATTCTTATTCGTTCAGGCCACAATCGGACAATATTACTAATGTCATGTACTGTAATAAAAATGGTGCTTGCCACAATATTCGTATCACGATGCTACGCAGCTGTTGAAGTCATTTTCATTAGAAAAATCAGTAGGTATATAGAACACAGACAGCTTTGTATTTACGCCATATTGCGCGGAACTACAATCGCGTAAGCGAAAGAGCGATGTTGCTTAAGATGTGAGAATGTTACTTAAAGAACTTGCTGTCCTTCATTTCAAACGAATGCGAGCATAGACTCGATTCTACTGATTGACACTAAGGCATACATCTTTACGATGCATCTTTGCATGCAAAATTTTCGGATGTTTAGATGTAAAATCATCGTTTACAGGTCGTTTTTTATTAGAGTGTATTGGAATTATTAGAAGTCATGGACTTCCATTGTACGAAAGCAAAGAGGTGCACAAAAGAGTGCGTGAAATACATATTGTCTGGAGAAAATTGATATATAAGCTTCTCACTAGCATGTCAGTGAATGAGGTGAAGATCGCTTTACGTTCTGCTATGACGTCAGCTCAGCTAGGCATCGGGAAACCCGCATGAGCTTCTACTGAGAGCCGCCCTCGGCAGCGCAGAGGTAACGTGCCTGGCTTCTGCGCTAAAGATCGCGGGTTCGATCCCGGTCGAGGACGGTAGCAATGTGGGGGAGGTAAACATTGTTACTGGCACCGTGTGTCGGAGATTTCCGGCGCACGAAAAAAGATCCCCAGGTGGTCTAAATTATCCGCAGTTCTACCCTGTGAGGGTGCACCATGCCGCCAAGTAGGCAGGCAGACCGCACCCGCTTCCTCTACAACAAATTCTTCTTCTTCTACTGAGAAATCCATGAACACATAGTACGGTTCTGTCGCCGTCGTCAACGTGATTTGCGTAATCCGGCCACATCCACATCTTTCCAGAGTCACGACTATTACTACACGAGATAAGATGCGGACCTACGGGTTGCTTCCGTCCATCACTTGACATCTCCACCTCCTCCGTGACATCGCTTGGTATCTCCGGCTTCCAACCTGAGGCGTGTTGCTTTAACTTGTACTCTACCGGATTTTTGGATTTCTCTTCGCTGTTTTTAGCCGACATGATGTCACATTACGACTCGGCCGTCCATAAAAACTGGGATTTATTGCTGCCGTTCACTACATTCGCCCATAATACAGCCATGCAGTCAACAACTGGTTTACAGCCCGTTTCACCTAGTTCACGCTCGCGAACCATCTGCATCCCTCGACACTATGTTCCCGTACATCTCAGATGCTCACCAGAATCACGTCCTTGCCGAAGCAATATTTCGATCAGCGCCAGCGAATCGCACGTTCAAAAATATTCGGCCCTTAGGCAGCCTCCAGAGCCCTGTACGACCAAAGCACCAATCAGTCATCTTCAAATGTGAAGACATGGTTTGGCTTTGGACGCCTATTAAAACTCCTGTTCTATCTGAGAGACTGCTATACAGATACCTCGAACCTTACACTGTGATTTGACGCTTTTCAGAAGTGTTGCACCTCCTCCAACCGACCAACTTGCCAACCGACCGTGGCCACTGCTCTACGGAACCTGTGTTACGTCTCCCTGGACCCTCCATCCCCAATCCTGAGCGGAGTCCAGCCTCACCAGAGGAAAAATTTGAGGAACTACACATTTGGCTCTACACATCATCACCCTTAGTCACAGTCATAATCATTCACAAAGGTCACGCGCATTCGTTCATACCGTTTCACTAAGAGACGATTGCGTACTCCAGCTACTGCTGCCCACGCTTCATTTTTCTATTCGCCTATACATAACAAAGATCGTTAACGTGGTGTTCCTCTAATTTCATTCGCAATGTATAGCACGTCCTGTTGCCTGCACCAGATTACTGAATGCACCATGCGGTGAGGCTGTACTGTTAGCAACACATGAACGAACGAAAGCACGCTGTGAAATGCGGTGATTATCAGCCCACAGCCGTATTCAAGCATAGTCACGTGTAGCATTGCCATAGGAAAAGGTTTCTGCCGCTTTGGCAAAAGCGAAAATATTTTGAGGAAGACAAACTTCTCGTCTCTCTCTATTTCCAACATCTGTTTGTTCGACACTGCGGCATCGTCACAAATGTTTTACTGGGATGTACAAAGTCGCCAACGAGACGACAGAAACTTTTTGTAGTTAAATCTTGGACAGAATCAAAGGGGGCTACTACAGAATCTCCTCCAGCATGACGAAAAAGTTTTCTGCAGGCACATGCTGATTGCTTCGCCTCTGTTGTGCATTAAACGACGGTAGAAGAAGAACGAAGAAGAAGCACGAAGAAGAAGCACGTTTTGGAGAAATTGTTTTGGACTGTTTCCCTCCGCTGGATCGCCTCGTAACCTAATGACTGTAGCCAAAGTAAATCGACCCATAGGTAAGTGTCCCCACAGTGCATTTTCCTACACTGGCAGCCTGTTATTTGCGACCTACAGTCTACTGTATTCAATACGTGATACCTGCCATATACTCTGTTCCACGACAAATGGTTCATAGAGAACATTTCGGCCGGGCGATTCGAACGCCGTTACATTCGCGAGAGATTTACTGTGAAGTGCGCAAATTTCACATGAAGGGAGCCTTAAAAATGTCTACCATTATTCAAAATATCACTGAAGAAGTTCGAATATTATTGCATGTTTGCACTCTGTCAGATATTGAAATTCACTGTGTTGGTCTACTATATCGTTAGGCTTCCGAGTCATGCAATTGTTTTGTCATATGCGCAAAAAGTTTCTTTCTCTATAAAAAGGAAAGAAAAAACTCTTTCTAGCGTCAGGCTTCAAACAGCAGCGACTGAAAGCGTGGACACCTCTGTTGACCGCTAGGACTGTGATTCCCTTCTTTTTGGGCACTGGCGTTCTCTTTTCAGTGACTGGTGCTGTTCTCCTCATAAGAAATAAAGCAGTAAGTTGATTCAAGAGCTGATTCCGTAACATGTATGATTCGTGTATGAAATGAGAACGAGCTCGTTCGAGCCCTCCCAGGGCAAGATGAGATGTGTCAGTATTCCCATTGCACTTTAGATATCTTCCTGCGTACCGAAATGGCTACTCCTCAGTTTTGAAAAGTAGTCTACGTTTAAACCACGTCTCGCTGGGCTTGTTGGTATAAATTCATGAGGTTAAAAGCGCTAAAAACGAAGACGAGACACAGGCAGACACCACAAACGCGCTTTAAACGTGAAAGTAATCTTCGATAACGAAACCATCCGTTACGGCATCTTCATTCAGGAGGGATTCTTACATCAGCAGTGCCCATAAAAATTTTTATACGATAACATTGGGAAGCTTATAACGAACCTATTAGGCGGTCCCATGAACTCTCATTTACTTGTTTCCATCCTTGTGCTGGATATTGTCATGAGAAAGACCTTGGGCCAAGTATATTAAGCAGTCGTATACACACTCTTCTGCTTATTGACTCTAAACGTACGTACCACTGAGCGCTAACGTGTGTACTTTATTCGTTTCTCTCCTTAGCTGCAAGAGTACCAGTTCGATTACACCAACTGCAAGGCGGTGAACACGAATCGCACGTGCGTTTCGATCCTCCAAGCGAACCCGCGACTGTTTTGCATCTGTCTGGAACCCTTTCAGTTACCACAGGACTTTACGGCGCGTATTTTCTTATATTACTAGCATGAACCACTGGATGAACGTAACTGCCCGTGTCTTTCTCTAGGCGCCTGTACACATGTATTACAGCTTGACCGACTACTACCAGAACTTCCGATCCTACGTTAGGTCACGTGACGATCTTCAGCTCCTGGGGCGCCCCTCTCATGCTCGCAGTCAGTGTTCCCCATACAGGCGTGAAGAAGAGACGAAGAAGGTCTATTACCCTTGCGGGAGCATCGCCAATACCTTATTCAATGGTAACGCCAGAAAATGTGTCTAAGTTATACTAATAGTCAATAACGGAAGTCTGTATTACTCGCCATCGTATTTTTTTTTTTTTTTACTGCGATGTAATTCGCAATCACAGGCTTTCTTAGAGAGGAAAAAAAGAAGTGTCCTATTCTCTCAATTGGGAGCGAAGCTGTACCAGGGAATATCGCACAATCCATCTACCCATCTCTTTATCAGTTAAGAACGCAGGTTTCGTTTTCTCTGTAATCCATTTTCAGAGAAGAATATGTGACGAAGAACACGACGTCTTCCAACAAAAACATTTTCATCTTACACTCCCTTTGTGGACGCGGGCGCCACACTTTCTAGCATCATTTTCAAGAGCGCGCAAGTTGTGAATGGATAAGCGCATAGAATGACAGCACGTATCCTATAACAGCCCAAAATGAATTACTATCGGACAATACAAGACGCATGCTTGAGCTTCCAGGAATGATCCAATCCTCCGACTCAGTGACACGCATTTACAGTAACAACGCAATTGCAATGTCGTACTATAGAGAGACGTTCCAAAACGGATGAGATTCTTCCGCAGAATAAACGATGCTTTGCAGGTTCCACATAAAGTCACATTCTTGCGATAGACTTTCAGATGCGAATTTCAAATCAAATTCGGAGCTAGTTTTGTGGTGATGTCTGTACCGAGCAGGACGTTATATGATGCGTACGATCCTTGGCACGCTTATGAGAAACTCAGTATCGCGTCGTCTCGGGAATCCCCAACGCATTAATCCTAAAATGTTACTGGAGCTCCAGCGCGAGATACAGATAATTTTTTTTTTCGCTTTATCTCGCCAAAGAGAGAGGGTACGATAACGAAACTCCCCAACAAGTTGTCTATTTCAGCACAATGGTGCAGTGCGACCGTTGTGGTAATGACCATCCTTAAAAGTAGTTGCATACAACATCCTACTGTGATCATTTGTCATAGAAGGCTCAAAGATTCTTAGACCATGTGACTTGTCCATATTTTGTTGTCACAACATAATTATCGCTCAATACCCACTGAAGCGTCCTAGGTTCCTATGAAGCATGACCAATACACGGTGCTTCTTATAGGACGAGATGATGAATCTTCGTTCGTATTATGCATAAAAAGCATTCGACAAATCATGTGGCATGTATTTTTTTACGCATCTACTGGAGTGATCAATGGCACAGAGTCTGATTCACAATTACGCGTCCCACTTCAACGACATAATGATTACAAAGGCTGAAAGATGAAGATATAACCCCGCATTAGCGCCCCACTGTGCCGTCACCGACTGACCCAGCCACTGATAAAGATGAGTTCCCTGGTGATGTGCATGATTGCCATGCGACCAGGATCGCTGCCGAATTTACTAAAGCAATGCATTACAGGGCACAGTTGCTGAGCACATTCTTATTGTTACTGGCATGGCAGACGCTGTTATTTTCCCTTACGTTTGCGTGGGAAAAAGTAGTGCACTTAGCGCCAACCGTCAAACAGAACGGTATTTTCCAGTGCTTAGATTTGTTGCGAAACTTATGGGAGGAGCATATTTGAACAAAATGGTCCAAGTATGCTCCTCCTATAAGGTCTAAGCGCGGAAAATATCATTCCGTTTGACGATTGGCGCTAAGTGCACTGCTTTTTTCCGCGCAAACTCAATGGAAGATAACAGTGTTCACTCTTACGCGTCATATTATATATATGCATGCTTCTTCTACCTTCTTCTTTCTATTTCCCCCCTACATGCTGCTGTGCTTCCTCAACAATCTCACCTTCTTTATCGTTTTCTCTTTCGTGACAGACACACTTCGACTCAAATATAAAACGAATCGACCGAACACGATTCGAGACGTGCCACTCAACTTCAAAGAGATCAGCTGGCCCAGTGACCGACAGCGCAAGTTTCGTATTGCTTCTGGTACGCCCGCCCATGTGTGTAGTGGCACCTGATATTTTTATTTTGCACTTACTATAATTGCAGGTGAAACGTTGTTGGGACCAACATTTTAAGCATTCGAAACAGAGCAACCTGTGTGTCCACTTCTCCAAACTGTAATATCGCAAATGACGCGTATCATCTACTCTGTTGTTGCGTTCGCAATGGACGTTCTACGTTTTCCGCCAAATTATTAGTTTGTTTCGCTCAGGCCTCTACAGGTACAGCACTGAACAAGGTGCTCTGAAATGTTCTCTGAAAGGTTCTCTGAAATGGCCAGACGATTCCCTGATGCAATTGCAACGAACAAGATATTCGGACAAGTAGGAAACTTAAAACTTAAGACGTTCTTGTTTCCCGCCGAGGTTTTTGGCAGAGGAAAGCTCTGAACTGTACATTTCGGACAACCGTGCTCACAATTCTGTAGTTCTTGGAAAGTAAGGTCCGACTACTGCCTCGCCTTCACTAATGCACAACCAAAAGTAGTCCTGAAAGAGAATGAGTCATGTAACCCGAACCCTCATCAATGCTTATGTAACTGAATATAAAACACAATAGCCTGCGAACGTTTTGCAGGTGCAGACTTAAGCAATACGGTAAAGCCTCCCAACTGGCCAAAGCCAGTCCAGCAGATCCCAGACGGCATCCAGAACGAGGCCCTCATAGTATGGATGCGAACAGCGGCTCTTCCAACATTCCGCAAGCTATACGCTTTCATTGATCACCAGCAAAACACAGCCTTCAATCGGGTACTTCCAGCAGGGAAATACTTCTTCAGCATCCATTACCGTATCCTTTGTTAGATGAACTGCGTATCATTGACAGGTGGTCTCACAAATTGATTCCTCAAGCTTTACTTTTCCTCAGCATTCCGTATAGGGTACCCTGTATGGCAATTTGGAGGTCGCAAGAGGCTCGTGTTGTCCAACGCGAACTGGATGGGGTCCAAGAATCCCTTCATGGGGATCGCCCATGTCTGTGTGGGCGCCCTGTGTTTAACATTCGCCGTTGCCAGTTTCGTCATACATAAACGTTTCGGCAGCAGGTAACGTCGTCGAGCTCATTCCACCGCTTCCTATATATTGGACATTTTTTACCCTTCCTGTGTTGTTTCCTATTTCAAAACTTCACATACAAAAGTTGTTGTACCGCTGAATCCTAGTTTATACAGGTACACTGCGTTGTCCTCTCTAGACGTACGTCATGTGAAGACATTTCTACCATCTTAGACTATCTGACCTCAGGGCATCAGAAAAGGGTGGCAGACGCTACAAACTTTCGCTTGGCAAAAGTATTTCTATTCAAAATGTCGAATGCGTTTCCATAGTACTTTCTAAGTATCTGTCGGGACACAAAATTTACAGGAAAAAAAATCCTATCGTTTAATTTTTCCTCCTTATGAAGGAAGTACCAGCTGCCCGACGTCTCGGCTTGTTGGCTGAAAATGCACGGCCAGGTTCCTCCCGCTCCAGTTGAAAACCTTCAGCCGCCTCCTGCTCCCGCGTCCGTCGCGCCACGTGCTCCTCCTGTCCACGCGCCATCGGCAGCTCCAAGAACCTTGGCACCGCTCCCTATGCTGCAGAAGGCCGGGGCGTATGCTCCTGCGCGAGCTCCTGCTCTTGTTCCGAAAGTGGCTCCAGTTTACGCTCTGCAAGCTCCTGCTGCATTACACTTACGTCAACCAGCAAAGCGGTAAACGTATGTATATAGACACGTCTTTCATAGTCGATATATTATTCAGTGATAAAGACGGAAACCCTCCACCACCCAAAAGAAACTCAAATGATTCAGGTTTTTGTGGCGCAACGGCGATTAGGGCCATAGTGAATTGAACTAAAAGTAAAAAATAATATTAATAACGTGAATCACGTATAAGCCCATGTCACAACTGAAAAAAAAAAAAAAAAAGAAGAAGAAGACTAGATTCTAGATTCCAGTCTATACAGAAGGTTCATGGTAGTAATATTTCGAGCTTTCAACATCCAACTTCTGATATCAAAGAATGAAATATCATGATCGGGATAATGTGAGCCATTATGCTCCATTCGTATGCCGCCGACCGCGCGGTGGTGTTCCCCAAAAGGAAAGGAATCTTCCCCATGGGTTGAGGTACGGCTATGTCTCTTCTCTACTGGTTACCCGCAGAGTCAACTCTGATATGGATATAGAGATAATATTTATATTTTCTTCCTCGTTTCAGAAGTCGTTCTGCCATTTCGGGTCTCCCGGTCCCTTGCCCTATACGAGCCCACAACGAATCTACCGGTTTGTTGATTCTACATCGTTTCATAACGCAATATTTATAAATGCTGTATGCAAGAAATACAAAGACGAGACGTTAACAAAAACGAAAAACGACGGTCGATCGTCAAATGATCTAGTAAAACATGCTAACTGGAATTGTCGTGCACTGTCTGCTTATTAAGAAATGCGTTGGGCACGACCACAGAGCCACACCACAAAATAACATATCATTCATTGTTAGCAGAGAACAGCCATTCCTGTTATTTTGTGCGTACAGACATCAACATAGAAGGCGATAATAAGAAAATACGGAAACAGGTCCCAGTACATACTACAGCCTCTTAGATTGACCACGTCTCTGCTTTATAAAGGGCAGTTTTGCATCTACACCTTTAGAAAAAAAAAAAACCCCCGTTCTGTATTGTAGAGCTAGTGGCTCAGTAAGGTCCATAGCCTTTGAAAATTTAACCTCAAAATTAATCGTCTGGTGACACCACTGCTTGCACGTCACCCAGTGAGGGGGCTGCATGTCAGAGGAGTCACTCGAGGCCCAATCAAAACTGCCAACGGACGAACCTTTTTTTACGTCAGCGTGTCAGATGATGTCACACTGCTTTTCGTTTTCGTCTTTTTCAAGTGCTGTATCTCGGAAACAGCTACATTCTACACACGACATAACATGGTCGACTTGCAACGAGGCGCATTCATGCCAGTGTGGCAACTCCTTCAGCCTCACTTGGCGTATACCTCGCGTCTGACGTAGACCAGTAACTGAACGCCCACACCAATGAATATTTGAGAGCAAACACAAATGACAATGCTTGGAACGCGGCCGCTCAGATTTCTGCTAGGCACAGTCCAAAAATAGTCACATGACATTCCAATACCAGCGCAGCTATTATAAGCAAGGTCCGCACGGGACAGCGCAGGAAGCAAGAAGAAGTGTCCATGAATAAGGGAAAGAATCCAGAGCCATTCCGCTCGTGAATGGTCGGACGCATATTCACATCCGCTCCACATTCCTAGGACAGCTTTTTCTGTCACGGGATCGCTGAGCTGGAGAATACTGTGAACTTCGTTATGTTCGTTCGGCCGCATTCCTGCAAGGTCTTCATGAAGGATACAATCGTTCTGGAACAGAATACAATGTGGGTGGGCTGGGATAGTAATGACTTGGCATGGCGTATAGATTATCCTCTCGATAGAGGGTTTTTGTTTGTTTCCGAAACGAGCCGTCTCCTTCATCTCCGCTAACAAAACTTTTCCTGTTCGACCTCGGGCTGTTCCTCGACAAAACCAGCTCGGACAAAACGTTTCTGTTAGCCGTCAATAGTCTGGAGATGAGCGCAGAGGTCGCGTGATGAAGTAGTTGCTTTCCTGCGGAGAGTCCATGTGGGTAGTACGTATATTGTGTGATACTTTTGGTACCATGCATATCAGTAGGGTGTCATATTTACCACTCGATGTGGGGATACTACATTGCCTGTTGAGTGGTGCAACTAATGTACTAAAATAATCGAATGTCATGGGCAGACTTCAGCGTCGACACGCTATCCACGCATTCTGGGTTTACGTCCTCCCACTCATGTTTCCAAAAGACATTGTATCCTACGCCGTTAAAGTTTTCTCCTTTTAGCGGATGCTGTTGGCAAGCGTTAGAAACACTTTTCATGGTGCTTACGACTGCGTGATTATTGTCAACGTCTAAACCCACCCCCTAAAGTCCCCCCCCCCCCCAAGAAAAGAAAAAACATTATGGGATAATAAATAAGTGGCGCTGTCTACCATCACCTCAAGTACTTTAAAATGGGGGCATAAAGGACAACGCGAGTGCAGTGCGTGCAGCCAATTTCACGGCAAAAATCGCGCCCATTGCTTCCTTGTAAGTATTGCTGACCTCAGCATTGTTACCTACAAGGATATACTAAGCACAAAGTAAACGTAAATGCGCAGATTCCTAAAAGGGAAACGTCCCTAGACAGTGGTGCATGAGCTCGTAATGCGCATTATAGTGCACTTGGCATCGCGCACAAGGGCAGACAAGCAGACTATGAGTTCCTCTGGAATTACTCGCAGCGTGCTCAGTAAACTAAAACTCGCATAGGCAACAGAAAAGGAGTGCAAGAATGAATTAGGCAGAAAGTGCACGGAGTCTGGAGTCGCAACAACGTCTCAGCATAAATACGGAAGCCATCAAGGAATAAAAAAAGCATGCGTGTCCTCGGCAAAAATATCTGACGTAAAGTAAAGCACTTCCCACTAATTCGAAAGTACCTTTCTTTTGTGCCTATGCGTCTGTCAGATATTTTAGAAGACTAGAAGTCTATTGTGATTGCTAAAGGTGGTGGCATATTTAATATTGTTGGAGGATTCTGACTGGTGTGCCATGGCGCACTGTGCTGTATGACCCACGTTTTTTCCTCTTTTCAAAAGAGCCTAGCCCTCTCTAGCTATCTCTAAAGTCACAGTTGCACACAAACACAAATGTTCTCTGCTCCCGGAAAAAAATGTATGGAATAATACATCAGTGCAAACAACAGTATTTTCAGTAACAGTAACAGAGTTTCCGATGAAAGGCATTAGGATCACAAATTTCATCAGGCTCCGCGTGTGACATCCGGTTTCGTCTCCTGGGGCGACGTCATGATAAACAGCGAAAGCGGAACATATTGGCCCTTTGGCGAGGGCTCTCATGTGCATCTTCCCATTATTTACGGTTTTCATTTAAAACATATTTTAAATCAGAGTTGTTAAAGATGAATTCATTGACACTGTGCTCTGGCATTGCCTATGCGGACACATAAGTACAACTGAACAAAAACCCGACAGCGGGTGGACCACAACACTTCTGCACCGCACGCAGGGTGGAGCCCGCACAGGCGATGTGGAAGTCTGTGGATAAATCACAAGGGGCAACGGATGCGGTTAGTACAACTTATAATCTCTCAGAATTTTTACTTAACCCTGGATCTATAACCGAAAAAGAATTATGTACTGCTAGGCTGCTATAATTGCTGTCGAAACCCCCTATTTCGAGTTTCGTTGCCGTCCACGGCGCTCAAACTAATAGGATTTATGGGATACACACGACGCAAAAGAAGGCTAAGCTGTGCAGAAAGCATTTATAACAATCGCCTCATTCGGCAGGATTTCCAGCGACTTAGGGCGGTGCCCATCTCCCGTGGAGCACTCATGGAAATTTTCTACACAGAGACCCGAGAGCGTGTTGACCACAGAAATGTAAAGCGTCCTTTTTGTTGCAAGGCAATCGATGACACTATGGGTTCGTGCCCTACGAACCATTAGCATTAGAAATTCCGACTCATAACTAGTACCCTCATAACCCCTTCCCAACATGTGTTTCCACTTCGCACCAATTCGCTTGACGTTCGGAGTGACTACCCGTATTGCCCCCGACAAGCATCACGCACGTGGTCTGAAAGGCACGAACAGACGTCACCTTAGCCACGTGTTTTCACCGGTAGTTTTTTTCCTAACAGAGCTGCACGCTTGCAAGACATTTTTGCATTGCTGTGAAACATGGCGATGTGGCGCTGCAGTTATTTGTTCCCCAGTGAATGTGACTGTGGTTGGAGGATCTAGTCGAAGCACATTTTTGGGTGTTTCTACCAAATGAAGTGAGGGGGCAAATACTAAAATGTATAAACAAATACAAATAAAAACAATACAAATTATAGTTAATTCATCTTCACACGGTAACACGCTCCGTAACGTAGGTCTCATTTTACAATATACGTTAGCTTTCTTTTTCAGATTATTCCTGGTTTAACATTATCATTAGAGATTTTTTTTTAATACGCTCTGTACATATGTCCCACCCAAGCATGCGCGCGTATTAACAACACAATTTTGCTAACAAACACTGTAAAATAAATGAATTGAAATTGTAAAATACCGACGAGCCGAGCAGCATCTCGTTAGAGCGGCACACACGATAAGTGATATACACCGAAGAACGAGCAAAGAAAGAAAGCATGGCAGTGGCTTCCTTGTGCCTTCGTCACCTACACTCATTTGCCCCATGGAGTAATTAACTGGCAGGCTTATAAAAGTTTCCAGTCTTTGCCTGGAATCCTAATCCTGAATAAAAACAATCCCCTACCGTCGCCACCGCTCCTACCGCAATAAATAAATCAATCGTTCCCCGCCCCCTCAGAGAGCAGAGCCTTTCGTGGGTGTTCCGACGGCCTTCCTTGATGTTACCAACTTCTTTCCCAGTGGCTCATCTATTATTACACACTCCAATTAAAAGTCACGAAGCGCCTTCCGGTCTATACATTATCAACAGCTCAGCTCAACAACCTCCGACGTGACTTTCTGGGAAATGGGATACTCAAAACCTCATGTACCAATGTTCTTTCATAAGCCATTTGACCCGCGCTAGACACTCAGAATAAACCTGTACGAGTCCAACATTCTTTTCCCTCCACACAGGTTTAAATTTGCCAATGAGATTATGACGATAATAACGTGGACACGTGATAACACGGTCACGATAACGATAGAAAGATTTCGGTCAGCACTAAGAAGTGCATGTCACCATGCTACCCCGAACATTTATAATGTGAGCAAAAGCAGACGCACAATTTCTTTCTCGCGCATTCAGGATATCTGTACATGCAGCAGACCCACCTGGCGTAAAATAACGGTGGTGAAATGTGTTAGCCACTTACGCTATCGTCCGCCACATCATAACCCATAAGTCCCTTTTATGATCCCCACATGTGGCATTGAAGCACTGCGTAAATATAACATGGGACGACATATCTCACGGAAGCACCTCACATTTTTTCTCTACAAGATGCTTCAACAAGACGTAGGCGGAGTAGAAGATATTTCT
Organism: Ornithodoros moubata; assembly: GCA_029532675.1. Classification (NCBI taxonomy): domain Eukaryota; kingdom Metazoa; phylum Arthropoda; class Arachnida; order Ixodida; family Argasidae; genus Ornithodoros; species Ornithodoros moubata. The sequence continues at coordinate 18,679 of JARGYV010084445.1, forward strand.
GTACGCAGGTTGCCTGTGATGTGCTGATAAAGCGGGCTTATTCATATGCTGTGCAGAGTTTCGCTCCTAGTGCAAGATAGTAATTTAAAAAGTGTACCAGTTCTTTTGAATTTGAAAATTATATTACACTGAACAAGAGTGGCAACTTTTCGGAGTTGGTCTCATTTCTTCGTGGCATCCTGTGCAGCACAATGTGGTCCATGTGAGCAAGGATCGACTTCCTGCATCGAAAAGCAGTCTCCACTCGGCTGTCAGACTGAATGCATAAGATGGAGGAACAGAAACGGCCTTGTGGTGATCTTGTAAGGCATTTCTTTAGCGATTACGTGATGCCTATACGCGATACGTTATGACTTTGCATGAACAATCGCCGAACGGTTACAGAAATTGGACCTGTGAAAGTTGCTAGTGAAAGTTCAGCGAGGGTGAAATGTAATTTTCCTAATTCGTACTTTCGTGGAACAAGTGCAGAAAGGTCGACGCTGTTACAACTATTCTGAGAAGATGGGAAGATGGTATCTAAAATAATATAGCGTTCTTCACATGAAATCATCACACGGCACTATCCTAATCACGTGCGAAAACAAGGTCTTTGTACAGACGTGTCCCTCCGAACACTGTTACGAAATGACTGTGGGTCATCTCCCCTTATTCGTTGAAAAGCAAAAAGAGCTGTATATAGGCGATGTTTTCTTTTTTCGACATGAATTTATATATAGCGTTTCGAGATCTGTGACAGAGCTAAGTCGGAGAAACTGTAAGGAAAGAACAAACGTTTCCTGCGCTCACTGCTGCATGATTTCTTCAGTAGGATTTATGCGCGCGACCTTGCTTTGCTTTCCTCATCTTTGCTCACCTGCTGCGTGGCTTTATGAGCACAACATTCTTCTGCATTTTTTGTTTCGTATGTAGTTCTTGCTAGGGGGGCAGATGCTGTCGTGAGGTGTGTCAACACTTCTTTGCCTTGTGCATATCATTGGCTATTCGCGTTGTTAACAAGCATAAGGAAAACACCGAAAAATTGCTGAATGTTGTCGCTACCCAGCGCGGACGGAGTCTTTTCAGAAGTTTCTTTAGAATATATTGAAAAACTGATTTTAGATGTATTCTAGCGTTTGTATCAAGTTGTCACATGTCCGCAGTGAACGATCGCGGCTTCAGTCAGTAGAAAAGAAAGACGATGGTTCCAGTAGCTGCCATTTGGGGATAATTCGAAGGGGGCTTTGAAATTGATGGCGCAGGCTTCTAAGGACATTGAAGACCTGGACAGATGCTGTCAGATTGAAGCGACGATGTTCAGAACCGAGTGAGAAGGCTGACACAGTCGTATTTAGAGTCATAGGGTAAGCACTTCAGTTACTGTGTCCTAAGTTTCTGCATCTCTAAAAACTGTACGGCATAGACCAGCGTTGTCAGATCAGATAGTGAGACGATATAGGCTGCTTTATCGTGACTCCGTTCCAAAGGAAACAAACATCATTGTCGCTAGCCTTGAAAGACCCGTCATACGATCTTACATTTATGATTTGCTTCACCATGAGACCATCAAGGCTACATTACATAGTTCAAAGAAGTCTTACGAAGTAAGCCGAAATAAATCGCTGGCAATTATCATGTTTTACTCACACTGACAGGCGTCCAATTTATGAGAGCCCCTGTACATCTACGACTCCTCCTCGACGACTTATTTGTCCCAGTCTCCTGATTCGAAGCTCCGTGTTATTATCATTACTCCTAAAAATTTTGTAGCTTGTCTCGCAGTTCGACCATCAGTGGTATTCCCATTCACAAGCCACCCTTTCTTTCCACTTCACAGTTCATCAGTGCCGCAGCAAAATGGTCTGCTTTGATGTAAAGCATGAACACCAGGATAGCTCTATTTCTTTTAGCACGAAAAACTGAAAGCAATGGCGTTCTTACAAGCTCTCTACGCATCTTCTTCTGCCATGAAAGAATCTCAGACAAAAGTCTTCTACACTCCCATTACGGTATAACACCGCATAGAAAAATATCATAACGTCACCCGCGACAACATTGACCGCATATCGCCTCGCGACCACCGATACTGGGCGAAATATCTCTTCCCATTATAACCCTGTTCGCAGGAATATGGAAAAGCAGTTTAGAAAGGACCTGAAGGCATAACACCTATCTTCCACCTCGTAAACGGACGACATAGCTGCTTCTAAAAATAGTCCCATGATCCGCGCTGTGACGGTGGTTACGGCAGCTGTCCTCGGCGAGAATTCCACACTGCGCGCGGAGATAAGCTAAAACCATAGCAGCGGAGAGCGATCCACAGAGAGATGTGAAGATGTGAGAGATGTGCCTGCCCACATTTGTCCGAGATTTCCCAGTCACAAGAGGTGCGCCGGTGGGGAATGTATGTTGTTTCATATGCGCTAGCCGACATCTGCGCCGTGTCTGACGGCGACGAACAAGGTGTGTTAGGACGTGCATACGATGCACGAATCATTGCATAATTTTCTCCTCAGACACACGACTCGTAAAAATACCGTGCTTAAAAGTACGAGCAGCGCAGAAAACGCAGAATGTCTTGTTAGGGCGCAGGTGTTTGCTCGGTGCAGGTAAAACGAATTGCGTAAGGCAATGTGCTCAGCAACGGGCTTTTGACAACAAGGCGTGTCCGCGGACTTGAGATGATGATTTGACGCTATCAGCAAGACCTTTTCAGTAGTAGAAAATATAAATTGAAGAACAATACTACAGCAAGTACTAATTTCAATTTCATCTGTTTCCAGCGCATATTTGCTACAAAAAAAAATAAATATGAAGAAATTGTGGTCAGGTGAGTCATTCGAGCGTAAGTAAGCTTCAATTAGGCATCACATTCCTGTACAATCCTAACACAATGTTTCATAAGAGCACTTCTCTTCAGAGCATGTCAGCTTTTAAGTTCATTGGTAACTCTAATCGAAGAATATAATAAGCAGGCGTGTCTTGTTTGTGTAGAGCACGCATAATCGTTCGGGCCATCAGCCCATACCCCATTTTATGTCTAACATCATCGTTGATGCAGCCGCCTAACGATTGCCGCTACAACTTTTTCTTCTTTTTGGCTGTCTGCTTGTTTTTTGAAGGTAGATTAATTCGAGAAAATGAGCTACGAACTTTCTCAAGAAAAGATAATCTGTCGTACGAGCTCCACGAGTATAGTCCGTTTCGACCTTTCTTGAGCACTGCTGGAAACCAACTTTTTCTGTGACACTTCGACTGGACATGTCCTCCTGATCGCGTATGGAACGCCTAAGCTTCGAGTTGCGCACATTGAAATTTCTTCGTACTTCCCTTTTTAAGGGCTTTAAGTGCTTTCGTGTATCATGATGGCAGATGTGAAATGTGCTGTGTATATCATACAGATCTTGTAGTAGTTTGGGGATGTACTGCATTCTGTAAGAATAATTAGTATAGTTTTATTCGAACTGCCTCCGAAATAATTAGCGCTCATCGCTAGATATACGCGCAATATATGAAATTCCCCTCAGCTCATTCACCACATTCTCTGTTCATCAAATTAGGAACGGCAGCCAGCGGCGATGGCGTGGAGTACGACGTCCTCATTCGCGTGGACAAGGACACGGTGCTCCAAGCGCAGAGCTTTAGGTTGCGTAAAGTGAGCAAGTTTTTTGAGGACAACCTCAAAGAAAAGGTGGACGGGAAATATTTGGTAAGATTCGTCTTCCCCTGCGGCATGCAGTACGTCACACTTTTCTGTTCTTGAACGTTCTACAAGACCAGTGATAATTACTGCTGAGAAGCCCGATTGGTAAACCGTTTATCCTCGCAGTCTAATGATTGCTTGTTTACCCGGACTTGAACTGCAAGTGCGCCACGTTTTACGCCCTTATTTGCATGTGCAGCAAAGTGCACCTAAGCCCCAGCAAAAGAAACGAGAAGAAAACTCTTAGTTTTCGCTCAAGTTGAGATGTATCTTATTACGAATTTACTCAACCAACTTGCCTGCATTCATGCTGTCTATTCCCACGCTCATATCCTAGACTATCTGCTTAGTGTACGCTACTAATTGCTCTGCCATCAGAACCTTCATGCCAAAGCTTAGTCTATGGGAATACGAAGGAACAACAACGAATAAAACACACCAATCGGCGTGCGCTAGGTTCCAAGCACACACGCCAACTCGCATCAACTCGCATGCCAACGTTGCTTCGACATTTAGCTTTAAACGCACGAGGCACTGGTGATGCTCTCGCTCAACAGGCATTCAATGCATACGATGACAGTTACCATTGTAAGAAGTCTCTGGAAAAGTTCCAGTGTCTTTCATCGCAAGCAGCAACACCGCTGTTGGATAACCCATTCCTTGCCTTTTTAACCTAACCTTTGGGTCACCTTTTTGAATAATATTTTTTTGTCTGCCACACACATACACTTTGTCATCTGCTAAACAGAGAGGGCAGTATTGATGTGATACTTCAATCAAGGTTGATATCTATAGGCATGCCAGGAAGCCTTGAACCCCAGGCAAGCAATTAAAACGACTACATTTCCTAAGCGTTGATGGACAGTCCCATGGCTGGACGTAGACAAGTGACGACGTGATAACCGATGTATTTTTCATTTGTTTTCTTCGTTAGATTTCTATAGACGGCATTCCGAAGGAGTCGTTCGAGGTGCTTCTCAACTACGTAGAAACTGGACATCTCACTTTATATGAACATAACGTCGCTGACGTGTATTATGCGGCTCACCGGCTCCAGGTACCTTTTATCGTCGAAAAATGTCTCGAGGTAAATGTACCACATTTATTACGCACTAGGCTTTTAAGCGTTATAGGATATGTCTTCAGGACGACAATAAACTTAAATTACTACCTGAGCATTCACTCTATGTACGCAGACCACAATATGAGCATCAAGTGGAATCCACCTGAGATACGTAATATGAACTTCCGAACGAAGATGTTTTCGTGCAAGATTCCAAATCGGGATCGTGTTATGAACTATGCGGAAGCCGTACAGAACCATGTCTTCCATCGGCGTAACCTTCAAAGTTGCGACGTGAAAGGGTTTAATTACAGCTCATTTGACATAAATTATCTCGAGTCTTCGGTTCGCAGGGCTAATTTCTGTGCAGAAGCGCTTCTATAGTATACGGCTTACTAGAAAGACGTCATCACAGTCAGTGGGTCAACACAGTCCTACATTATAAAAGGTTAGGTTATTAAAAAGAACTAGGTTCCGAGTAGCGAAATCTTTGCACTGCCTTGCTCTGTGTTCTGTACCTTTGAAGCGTAGAATTCTCTACTTCTATTTCTCCCAATCACTGCTTCTTTCATCTTCACCTGTTGCCATTCCCATTCTTCCATTACAAATCAAGTAGCCACTTGAGAAGCAAGAAGACGTCGCAAGTGAAACCTGTGCATAGTGTAGGCCGCGATTTGGTTATATAACGAGCCAGGTTATTTAACATGATAATCACTTCCTCAGTGCATTGTTTCTTGTCCATCAGGAAGGACGGTATTTTGAATGCAAATTTCTCTCTCTCTCCTGAACAGCCATTCCCGCTGCTGTCGTTTCAGGTGAATGTGCATGCAGATTGCGATGTCGCGTAGTCAACCCCTATTTGTGTTACTACGTCCATCAACTAGAATGCAGTTGTTAGTACAAAAGCCGCGGTTACAGGCTGTATCTTGACGGGTGTTAGGGATGGTGGTGAAATAAACTAGCATTAAAACACTTTTTGATGATGTATTTGAGGTACGGAAGTACACAGACCAAGCACCAGGCAGTTATACGGAAGCCAGACAAACGAAACCAAAGGTCGTGATGATAGAGGAACCTCCATTGATGCCCTCCGCAAGCGTGTCTGAAGTTCAAAGCGCTAAGGAATCAAGAACGAAGTCTGTGACTAGCGAGGCGTCACCAAGCACCGAAATAGCTGGCCAACAGCACGAGGTAATTTAGCAGGAAACCGTCTTTAGTGGCTGAAAGGAGGCTTTCATTTCAAAGATGAAACAGCAGTTGACTTGCATTTGATGGCACCTTATACAGAATTACCGAGAGATGCCATTAGGTACGTTAATTACTGTCGTCGGCATGACGGATGCCATCTTCAGCTGTGTTTTTGGTGAATGTTGGTGTCCGAATCACAATGTATTAATGTCATGATTCCTCACCGGAAATCTACTCTGCAGTTGGCAAAGGCATTTCCTGTGGCGTCGGCGACGGAATCTGTCGCCGAGACCACTGAAGGCACATCCATAAGCAACTCCCAAGCCCCAACACTCCAGTCAACTCCTCCAGTTCATGACCTCCAGGACGAGGTTTCGCGAACGCCCGAGAAGAGGGAACGTAACTTTCTGGACTTAGTCATCGAGCAGTTTCCGCTTCTGAATAGGCACGGAGAAGGACTTCAATCTCTCTCCCATCGGAGTATTACTGATCTCCTCAGCGAAGACGACCTCGGTACATGTTGGTATGTTCATCTTTAACGAAAGTTGACAGTTACGCAGAGCGACGTTTACCTTCGGGATCACGTTAAGATCTGTCAATGTGCTGATCCGACTGGCATTGTATAATGTATTCGACGTAGTGTACACACGCAGACTATAGATTCCATGACTAAAACCCAACAGCTGCCCATAGGCTGCCGGACCCATAATAAAGCCAGTGCTGTCATTTCGCATCAAGCTCTCAAACAAAGCTGACAGGATGCGCCTCGTGTCGCCGTTGCATCGCAGCGTCCCTACATTCTAATATTCTTTCTTACACTGTGCAAAGATGCATTTTAGCAGCTCGACTACGGCTGATTTCGAAACAGTCCCATCGTTTGCTGTCTGCTGTTTGGCAGGCACCACATCTCATGCTGTATTTGGAGATTCACTTTACATGCTCAAGTATAATAGCACCAATTTTATATTTCTACAGCGAGATCCCCATCTTTATGGCGGCGCTGCTGTGGCTGGACGGAGACTACAAGAGTCGTGCTCAATACGCAGCCGATGTTTTCAGCTGCGTAAGGTTCACACGCATGACTACGGATGACGTGTTACACTGCTTCTTTCCACCTATCCTGGAGCAAGTAGTGGAACAACCTGAGGTGCGGAAGCTGCTTCTGGATGCTTGCTGGTCTGTATGCAGCTTCACCTCCTTGTTACATGCTTACACTTCTGCTTTTCGTCCCGCTTTCAGTTACCAGTGCGCAAAGCTCGAAGGAAGAGCTGATCTGTTTCCAAACATCGCAACAACGGGGCGAAGAAAATACACGCGAGGCCGTCACAAATGCAATATTTGGGTAAGAAGAAAGCTGTACGGGGGATCTGAATGACATAGGATTATACCGTATGGTAGATGTCTTGAATGCTGCTGAAGATGCGACGCCCATATTTCATGCTTAGCATGAGTGGACTCCTTCTGTGGAATATTTTTTTGCTGGATTTGCAACGATCTTAATCATGTTGCTGTTCTAAAATCAAAGTTAATAAGGTTTTACTGCAGGTCTTTTGTCCTTCGTGCAGTGCATAGTCTTGCCCCTTTAACTTGGAAGCTGTTCCGCTTCCTCTGTTACCTAAGTGGTTGCAGCGTATCCTCAGGTTCTCCCAGAAGAGAAGGCATCTGCAGATGATGATCGCAATTGCATGCCATGTTTACACGACGCGTACCTGAGCCGCAAGAACCCGCAGAACCCTGTTCTGGACATGGCGCACTGGATGTTGACGTCGGTGTACAGCATATCCCGTGGGATGATTGCTCGCCATCGTTTCATCAACATGCACTATCACGACGTAGTAAGTTCATATACGTACAGTGGCAACTTCAGACGAGAAGACGATATACGAAGCAGAAAATGCAATTTTTGAAAATGTGGCACGAGACTAAGAGGAGGACATAGTACGAATGGAAATATCGGCAGGACAGGCTGTGCGTTTTCCTTATGACAACATTGTGTTCGAATTACTACGTATACTTTTGGCGTACTCTTTATATGATTCCAGTCATAGCATGGGAAATGTTCTGGTCTAAAGCACCTTTCATGTACTATGTATCGGCGAGGTTCTTTGTGAATGTCCGTAGTTTTAAACAGATCCTAGGCCCCGACAGACGGACTAAACAAAACCTTGCTTGTCCTTATTGGATTTCAAAGAATGAGCACTCTTGACGTACGTTTAAAAAGTGCCGCGGAACGTTTAGGTTCAAATGGACCTTATACCTGTGGCAATGCTGTTTATTCCTACATATACAACACCACTTCATGAACAATATCTCATGACCAACAAACAAAAGTATGATATCTGTAGCTACCTTGCGCCGCATACTCTCAGTGGTTATGACAGCAATACCTTTTCCGAGAATCGGAGAGGCGTCATGCGGGCCTTTCTCATGTGTTAAAAAATATTCGCAGAAACGTAGCATAAATACCGTAATCTGGAAGGCATCCTGGCAGACAGACATGAAGGCTACATTCACTGCCACGGCGATACGGACGGATAGACCTCAATCTCTCCTCCTCTATTTCCTGCCTCTGAGAGCAGAGCACAAAAGGGGGTTCAGAGGAGATGAAAACGAAAAGCGGAGGAAAAAAATTTTAAAATCATTAAATTCTGGTTATTTTAACATGTCACCATGTGTTGACCTGCCGTTAAAACGCCCGCAGCAACAATTCGCTATATTGGCTCTCTCCTGACTGGCAAGCACATAAATTCCCGCTGTCGTCTCGTGTATACCACCTCCTTTTCGTAACATGAGTGCATGTATTTATTTATTTTTTGGTTTGGAGCAGGAAGCCATGGAGGGGGTTGCCAAGATCTGCATTCGGTCCTACGGTCTCAATAGGTACAGCGTCCAGAAGCTGAACTGGGACGACAACGTTTGGAACACGGTGGCTTTTAACAGTCGAATGAACAGCGAGGACTGCGATTACGTCATTTTCCTTCTTGGCGGCCTTCATTATGGTTACAAAGAACGCGCGGCGACAGGTACTGTGAACTGAATGAACTCCGCAGTCCTACCCTGTGGCGTCGCTCATGATCGCAGTTGTCTCGCGACGTAAATCCACAAATTATTATTACTAATTGAATGAACTCAGTTGTATGTAATGACATTTAACACATCTGCTATCGCAGGACTGGCAATGGCCCGCATGTATCCCAAGAAGAAACCCAGCATCAAGCGGTTCAATATTCTTCCCAGACCACTCTTTCATCACAAAGCAGCCTTCCTGAACGGATGCGTTTACATTGTCGGTGAGCAATAGCTGCCTTGAATGCAAGGAGTAGCACAAGTCTTAATCACTTCTCTAGCAGTTTCAGCTATTTTTGTTTGAATATTGTTTTCGTCGTGCAGGGGGCTTAGATATTCGTCAAATGAACCTAGGAGTGAAGCGTCCAAGCCACTATTGTTTCGCCTATGATCTCAAAAGCAGCACTTGGACTCGGATTGCGGATCTCAATTTCGGCCGTGTATTTCATTCTCTAGTCGTCTGCCATGGCAAATTGTACGCCGTTGGAGGGCAAGGTGCTGATGAAAGGTGCGTCCGGGTCCACGCTCGATTCATGGACAAGACACAAAAGCGTGGCTTTTGTTTCGATACCTTATAATTTCAAGCACCGTTGTTCTCCATAACAATAGCCATTCTGGCTGAAAGACTATCACGCGCTACGTGACCTTCGGAGGTCACCCCTACGAACGCCGCCTATACCGCGCACTGCTGATTGACAGTCAAGTTGCTCGAACAGGCTGTCCAGTGCTCCAGTGGCAACATTCGATTTGTAGACCAGTGAGATGCTGCTTCTTAGTAAGATATCTCTCTCTTATTTCTTCTCTATTATCCGCAATTTACCCGCACCCGCAGAGACAAGATCCACGTCTGATCTCCACAACTGTAGATGGAAACCTTTCTATCTGGTCGTTGTGCGACCTAAACTGTATAGTTAATGTGAGAATCCTGCGCCAATATGCAGCTGCTCAGTAGTCGTTACAACTCGGACGATATTACACTTTATCTCAGTCTGGGGCCATAGTGCGGATTCCCGCACATACCCCTGGGATCTACTCCATCTAAGTAATCGCTTGTGCAGGATTCTGTCATCAGTGGAGAGTTACGACCCATCTGTGAAAGCGTGGACCGTCGTACATGGACATTTCTGCTGCCAACGAATGGCGATCGGGGCAGTCGTTCAACGAGGAGTTCTCCTCGTCGTTGCTGGCGGTGTCGTGACTAACGAGAAAGTGTCGAAGGCAGTCTATGTCACTGACGAAATCTACGCTGTGCGCCTTCCTGATATGACGTAAAGCCGATATTGTTACAAACCGTTCAATTCCTCCTTCTACAAAAACATCGTTTACGTGTATTTCAGCAATATCTATTTTAAACTACTATATCAGCGCGTGCTTGTCACATATGTTTTGCAGCTAGACGATGACGAGTATCATCTGCTTCCTTTGTTAGGAAGGGCACTGAAAGGTTCCCTCGTCTGCCATCCCCTCGCTTAAGCTGTGAAGCAGTCGCTCTTCCAGATGGCACCTTGGTTATTCTCGGTGGACTCACGTACACAGGACTGCGCTACGAAAGCGTATCTGACGTGCTTGCACTTCACCCAGGTTCTAACCAATGGAGTACACTGCCGCCATTGCCTTGCAGACGACACGGCGTCTCTGCTCTCGTTGTCGGTGAGTGCGTCGTAGGCAAAAAATAAAAAAGAGAGCGAAGACAAACGTAAAACCTCTGCGAGATTTGTGCTACCACAGCAGTGTTTTGTAACTTCTGACGAGGGTTCTTGCATGTTCTTCCGTCGTTTACCTCAACTTTCATGGCATATTGTACCCTCCTTTCAGATAAAGACATTTTTGTATTCGGAGGTACAACAGATGACAGTCACGAAGTACACAGTGACATCCTGATACTTCGCTGGCAATGCCCTCAGTGGGACATTTGGGGTCACCTTCCTGGACCCTTGGTCGGAATGCAGACAGTTCTGTTGTCTGGGACAGATATTATCATGGCGGAAACCACGTAATTACGAGTAATAACGATACTATTATATTACACATATCAGGAAATAAAAGTCTGTAATAGGCTATTTTGTGCCCTATGAAAATTGAAGAGAAATATGAAAAGTTGGAAACTTCAGGTCCCTGTAGGCATCCGACAACAGATCAGCAAGCCTATACGTAAATATACGTACAGAGTGGTGCATTTTCTTGATTTCGTTTCGTTTACTCTGTACGATATAGCGTGTTTCTGACAGATCTAATCAGCTGCCGATATAGCGTTCTTTGCAGCTGTAGCCTTCCAAGTCAGTGGTACGCTAGCTACTGCAGGAAAGATTCACGCGTTCACTGTCGTAACATGCTAGGCGAAATTTCCTACCTTTGGATAGGTGTTCTTCTTTTCCTGCAGAACTAACGACGAGTGTGAGGGTGTACCATTTACCAGGCTCACAACTGTTGCACAGCGTTAATGTATTTTCACCACGTACACAAAACTATCGAAAAACACAACGCGCACACCTACTGACAAAAAGCACGAAAACGTATCGTGCCACACAATCTCGTTCGCAGGGGGCAAACCAAAAGAAAGGGGGTAACTGATAAGAACCCTCTCCGGTTGATAAGCGTATCTGCATGGCGTAGTGCGTCCGTTGCGAAATGTCGGCATCAGATATATCACAAACGTGACGCATCCGCCGAGATTCGGAAGCGCATTTGTGCCATGCATTTCAAGAAAATAATTGGTTTTCAGCTTACTTCAGAAAGAGTACTGAAGTGGGCAAGACGATGCGATGAATATTAGAAGCCATGTTCACTGCGCTCCCTTTCTCTTACCCGCTCTTCTGTACCATATCATAATATCACAGACACCACCGGTCTGACGGATGTCCTTGCCCGTGGTAGAAGTTGATGGAATTATGCTAAACTAAAGCAATGTACGACTGAATATACTTTGAAGTTTGGTGGAGTTGGAGTGGAATGTTCCTGTTCGTATGATACGTGGATGGCAGGTAGAGCACGATGAAACTGAGGATGGAAGAGACACAAATGGGGACGAAATATACAAGTTTTCAGTGACTTTCTTCTTTCGTTGCAAGGTAGACACCTCACTATGACGTAACCTATCGCGCGCACGGAAGCCACGTGATCTTACAGGTTCAGCTGTTTATATTCACGGTTTCGTGGTCCAAGTACAGGTTTCTTGGACTGTAGAACGTCTAGTTAATGTCGCAAAGCTTTCACCAACAGAATGACTCCCCAGCCTCGCTCTCTGTTGTCTCTTCGTTCACGACGCAGTTGACTCGGGGGAGCACGTACCCGTTCCCTTGTCGCCATTGTATGCTGGCGGCGGGCGTTATCTTGACGTCATTTGATGTCCATCTTTATCCGTATCAGTGCGTATATAGTTTCAATGCCTTCTTCATAATGACAAGGAGGGGGGCCTCAAGTAGCTCAGCTGGTTCATGCCACTTGATGTTGCAAAGCTAATGAAACAATGAGGAGGCTTCTAACTTGGTAGACGGTAACTACGGGTTTATTGAACGCGCTTAATGTTGGTTACACTCCAGTCCAGAAAGGTCACTCTCAAAATAACCCAATAGCTTCTTCATGAACCGTATTAGCCCCATAGCAAATACGGGTTCAAACAATCCTGTAATTTTCGAGACAAAAAGTGAGAGATGAATAACGTCATGTCCGGTTCCCACCAGTTTGGGTATCTCATTCTCACATTCTCCTCGCTAAGCTTCCCGATGACGTCATGGATGACGCTCTCAACTCTTCATAGCGCGCCAGCTTCTCCCTGCGGCATGCGTGGCACCATCTGTCGCGTGTTGTTCAAGATCTTCAACTCTACTTTTACCAGGACCATTGCCAAAACGGAAACACCTGCCAAAGGGCGCAAAATATGCTTTCGCGGGATGAAATAGTGCGGCAGAAAAACTACGTGCCATTAGTGCATATGTGCCATTTGCTTCCCTGCGTTAATAACCTGCGTGTATCCCCGAACAGTACTCAGTTGGCTCCCCTAATATCATCTGCTCTACGTAAACTCGTTCGCGCTCAAGCTAATTGATTCAGCACCTCCCTGCAGCCCTATAGCATGCTATCACACATTGCTGACTAGCCTGGTGCTGACCCCAGTTCTTGGGTTATTTCTTCTCCAGTTTCTCATGCATATATGCCTAAAACCATTAATCATCCTTCTCCTCCAGTACAGGTGGTATTCTGAACCAGGAGTGCACCGCTCTGCACTTGACAGCCCCTATAAGCTAATAACCAGCTAACTCGTAGTTAACTAGTTGGTACTTCTTGCCGATAAAAAAAAAAAATAGCATATGGGCACAGAGGCATACTGAGTGGGCAAGCTGTTCCACCCCCTGACAGTTTCCAGGCACGTGCAATCTTACACAACTGGCGGCAACATGGTTGAAGTTTATTGATCGTGCCATATATGACCAAAAATTAGCTGTAGGTAAATCACACAAAAAGCTTGGTGTACTTACAGCAACATTTGTACTAACCAACAGGGAAGAAATGATGCGTGCAAGAGTTTTTGGAACGCCTGTGAACTGGCGCTCGACCTGCCCTTCACGAAGTCTGCCCCACATCTTGTTTGGACCAAGCTCAAAATTCATCGATAAAAATAACATCCTTGAGGCAGACTTCCTTCCAGAATATATCCGTGAGAAGGAATTAGCACAAAAAACACGGGGTCACTCAGGTGATTATGCCAAATCCTTCGCAACAATCAAGTACCACATTCCCGTGCAGATATTCGTGGGATGCATGATACCCTGTCAAGCATATGGCGCACGCAGGACCCAATATCACCTCTTACTGTTGAAGGTTCTTGAGTATACTTCATGCCAGGGTGGATTGTATACAATGCCTATCAGAAGTGTGGGTGCATGTTTGTGACTGGGAAATGTCAGCACCTGTGTACACTAAAGCATCACTACATGCATGGATATTGTCATGTACACCTACACATTACTGTGATGCAACCACACTACGTCACCAAAAGCAATAAATGTATAGTGTCAATTCCAAAGAGGATGAAGACTTAGCATCTGAGTGACGACTGTATCCCTCTCAAAATTAAGTAGAATTGCAGAAATATGGTGACAGACCATGCGCCATAAAGCACGCAGTTAGACACTGGTTCACCATCTCCATCTAAAAGGAGAAGAAAAAATTACGAGGTTCTCATATTATTTACACTTGGAAACATCACACGGCAGCAGCACTCAGTAAAGACAGCTGTACCCAACAAGCTATGTTGTCTGCACCCCTCACATTTAAGCCTCATCTTTTCGGTCTCCAGACGGCGAAAGTTCCACAGAAGCAACATGCAAAACTTTCAGCCTACGTGTACTAAAAGCAGTGCGCACTGTACATCCGTTCATAATACTATACTCATGCTATACAATCACGTCAAAGAGAGCGAGCAATGTTTACACAGAAGACTAACCCAGTTACCTACTTCTGTACAGCACACATGTGCATTTGTGACACCTCAATAGGGCAATATGTGTGACCATCTCTGCGCATTGGCAATATCGACTTTCTATGGGGGAAGCATCTTTTACAATCAGGCTACGCTTGTAACAAACTGCTTCACTACAGGCCTATAGGGGGGATAAATACACAGGTGTGTCCACCACAAACACAGCACGTCTCAATCTGATCAATGTACACGATAAAAGACCACAGCATAGCTACCACCATATAACAGCGAGTTATGTACACACAGTAAAAGGCTCTTGATTTAATCTCGCTTTCAATGCAGCCGCTAGAACTGTCTCTGCTGTTAAAGCTGCCTATTTCCAATTATCTACTCCAGAGTCAGCCATGGTTGTTCACAAACTAACAGATACCATGCACACTATTGCACTTTGTGCTCCAGCACAAACTGAACAATTGATGAACACAAGAGCATCATTGCATTGTCTCCCTGCCTTAATGCTTCGTTCAAATGTGAAATGAGATCGCGGCATCGCGGCCAATGTGCAAGTTCGCAAACATGCTCGAATGTCTCACCTACACACACACTGAAAGCTGTCACTTAAGGGCAAAACATATAAAGGGCCAGTGGTTCTCAGCAGGGTGGTGTCCATTTGCACAGATGGCAGACAACTGTGGGTCTGAATTGTGGATAAAAGCTAGAATGGGGGCTACACAGATATGACATGCAGATGACGTATAGGGTATGTTGTGTCACACTGTGTATTCCTACACGGTGCTATCTTATGAAGTGAATGACATAGATATTGTGCTCTAAACGCTGGTGCATGTCTTCCTTTGCATGCTTTTAGATTGCTCTGCTTGGACAAGCAAGAAAAGAACGGTCAAAGTCGGATACACTAATCAAATCTCCTATCATATGGCAAATTACAGAAAACTTCTATTTCATTGAATACACACTTCAGCACTTCAATAAATTTCACTCATTATGGTGTGCACATCAATGTAGGCCCCTTCAATAAGAAGCCACTTCAATACAGCCATCATGACTTTGGTGATGCTTCGTTCATTGTATCCTATGTCTAAATGATGTTTTTCACCCCGAGAACCACTGCTAAAACTGGAAAGCTGCTCGAAAATAAATAAATGTCTCTTCAAAAGGCCAACAATAATAAAATGTCAGAGAGGTCAAAACAAACACTCTCTGTAAAAGGAGCCAACGAAATGCAGCAACGTAATGCATTGTATATACGACCACATTTGAAGTGTTTGGCAATTGGCACGTACAAGTTACATGGGCAGCCAAAGAACCCGTGAGCAAGTCCTGCAACAACCGTTGCTTTCTATCTCGACCCCTTTCAGCTAAGCAACATGTGCTTAACAAGCACGTCCAAAACACCTTCGCTCTAAACAGGCAACTGGTGCTCTACACATTCTATGTGCACTAGAAAACCAAAGTGACCTGTAAAAGGAATTGATCTTCACAAAAAACAGCTATTTTCTTGACATTGTCACAAGCAAAGCAAACAACTCTCAACCTTTTCATGCAAAACAAGCTACTAATGACAACAGCTGCTTGTAAAGCATAAATAAACAAGGAAAAACATCCCAATATTCAGCCACTTGCCAACAAAAGTTGCAAGTCAATAAAGGATTGCGCTTTGTACCAAGATCCATTTCATTTCTCAGCCGACATAAAGTTTAAAAGCCATTAAATTAAGCAGGCACAGAGAGATAAAAAGACCC